>CAJQZJ010011242.1:1374518-1389355 GCA_907164525.1 Lophiomys imhausi
CCATCCTCTTCCCTTCTTTTTTTTTTAGTTTAAGGTATTTATTTTTCCCCCCAACAGCTCTCCCTTTCAGTCCAAATAATGGTTCTTTTTCTTATAACTATAAATACAATACAAAACAACAGAAATAAATAGGCCACGATTATAAGAGTTATATGGCTTAGCATACATTCCCAATGTCCAGTCCATATGTATTTGGCACCTGACTTAGCCGGGCGGTGGTGGCGCACGCCTTTAATCCCAGCACTTGGGAGGCAGAGGCAGGCGGATCTTTGTGAGTTCGAGGCCAGCCTGGTCTACAAAGCGAGTCCAGGACAGCCAGAGACATTCAGAGAAACCCTGTCTCGAAAAACCAAAAAAAAAAAAAAAAAAAAAAAACTGAAGTCCAGTTTTAATCCATGGTGGTCTGATAAGATACAAGGTGTTATTTCAATTTTCTTGTATCTTTTGAGGCTTGCTTTGTGTTCAACTATATGGTCAATTTTGGAGAGGGTTCCATGAGGTGCTGAAAAGAAGGTATATTCTTTGTGTTTGGGTGAAATGTTCTGTAGGTATCTGTTAGGTCCATTTGGTTCATGACTTCTGTTAGTCTCATTATTTCTCTGGTTTCTGTCTTGGTGACCTGTCCATTGTTGTGAGTGGGGTGTTGAAGTCGTTCACTACTAAAGTGTGGGGATCAATGTGAATTTTAAGCTTTAGAAGAGTTTCTTTTACAAATGTGGGTGCCCTTGAATTTGGGGAATAGATATTCAGTATTGAGATGTCATCTTCATGAATTTTTCCTTTGATTAGTGTGTAGTGCCTTTCCCTATCTTTTTTTAAATTAATTTCAGTTGAAAGTCTATTTTATTTGTTATTAGGATGGCTACTCCAGCTTGCTTCCTGGGACCGTTTGCTTGGAAAACCTTTTCCCATCCCTTTACTCTGAGGTAGAGTCTCTCTTTGTTAGTGAGGTGCATTTCTTGTATGCAGCAAAATGATGGGTCTTGTTTATAGACCCATTATGTAAGCCTGTGTCTTTTTATTGGGGAATTGAGTTCATTGATGTTGAGAGATATTAATGACCATATATTATTATTTCCTGTTATTTTTATATAGGCGGTGGTTATATGTTTGTGTATTTCTTTTGGTTTAGCTCCGGTGTAGTTTTTTGTTTCCTGTGTTTCCTTGGGTGTAGTTATCTTCTCTGGGTTGGGAATTTTCCTTCTAGGATCTTCTGTAGAGCTAGATTTGTGGATAGATACTGTTTAAATTTGGTTTGTCATGGAATATCTTGTTTTCTCCATCTATGGTGATAGAAAGTTTTGCTGGGTATAGTAGTCTGGGTTGGCACCTATGTTCTCTTAGGGCTTGTCAGACATCTGCCCAGGCCCTTCTGGCTTTTAAAGTTTCTGAGGAGAAGTTAGGTGTAATTCTGATGGGTCTGCCATTATACATTACTTGACCTTCTTCTATTACAACTTTTAATATTCTTTCTTTGTTCTGTGTATTTGGAGTTTCAATTATTATGCAATGAGAGGAATTTCTTTTCTGGTCTAATCTATTTGGAGTTCTGTACGCTTCTTGGAATTTTACTGGCATCTCTTTCTTTAGGTTTGAGAAATTTTCTTCTATGATTTTGTTGAAAATGTTTCCTGGACCTTGGAGTCAGGAGTCTTCTCTTTCCTCTACGCCTACAATTCTTAGGTTTTGTCTTTTCATTGAGTCCTTGATTTCTTGGATGTTGTGGGTGAAGAATTTTTTAGATTTCTCATTTTCTTTGGTTGTTGTACTGATTTTTTTCAATTGAGTCTTCCATGCCTGAGATTCTGTCTTCCATCTCTTGCATCCTATTTGTGATACTCGTCTCTAGCTCTTGTTCTCTTTCCTTGGTTTTCCACCTCCAGGATATTCTCTGCTTGTGTTTCCTTTATTGCTTCCATTTCCAATTTCAAGTTCTGAACTGTTTTATACATTTCCTGCTCCAATTTTGTTGTCTTTTCTGCAAATATTTCATAGCCTTGTCTCTTTCCCTCTCTTGTGTGATTGTATTAGCTTGGAGGTCTCTAAAGGAATTCCCCATTGCTCTCATTTGTAAAATTGTGAATTATTTAAATTCTTTCAGTGATCTATTTTCTTCTTGTAAGGCCTCTATCATTTTCCTAAGTATAGATTTGTCGTCATTTTCATGTGTTTCAGCTGTGGTGGGATGGTCAGTGCTTGCTGTACTAGCATAGCTGAATTTTTTTGGAGTCATATTTCCCTGACTTTTGTCAGTTCTGTGCTTTCACTGTCCTTTAGCCATCTGGTTGTTCTTAGCTCTTTGATTCTGGTGCCTTCTGGACTTAGTGCCAAGAAAGGAGCATGGGTGTAGAGGTCATATAATCTTGGTGATCCAGAGGTTGGATGGGGCCTTGTGTTGGGGGCTGGTTTTCAGTGTGCCTCCCTCAGATCACCCCTTCCTGTTGTGTCCCAACTGGGTACTCAGGTCAGGGGTTAGAGTGGGATGTTATTCGTGCCTGAAGATTTCTGAGATCCAGCTGGTCTTCTTAGTGATATTGGTGGGAGTCGGTAGGCCACAGACTATAGGTTAGAACTGCAGTTCCCCTGCAGCTTATCAGTCAGGACTGTGATTGTAGACCTCCCAAGCTGCTCTCAGAGGGCTCTCAGGTTCAGCATCAATGTGTGTCTTACAGCCAGAAACACTGTGATCTGGGACAGCCCACATCACCCAGGCATAGAGCAATGGTCCAGGGTTGTTTTACTGCTCCAGGGTTGGAGCTTTCTATGTTATAACCTGCGTGTTCAGCAGAGGGGCAAGGCAGGTGCCAGCAGGGAGTTTTGATGTGCAGTTCACACCCTGTCCATAGTATTTGGATTTGGGGAAGCTAGTTGCCTTTTTTCTGGCCAGAATCTCTGTGCTTCAGTCCAGCCAGCCTGAGCCGGTGGGGCTTCTGGCAATTTCCCTATAGCTAGGGTGTCAGGACTGTGGTCATGACACTGGTCATGGTCCTCCCAGCCTGCTCTCAGGGGAATCCCAATTTCAACCTGTGCCTCTCAGTCAGAAGCTCTATGGTCTAGTACTTGCTGAGGCAGTACACAATAGTCCAGAACTGTTTTACTGCTCCAGACCAAGATCTAAATGCTATAGACTGAGGCTGTCATCTGAGTGCCCTGCCAAAGTGGGCACGGGCAGGGAGTTCCACTATGGAGTTCACAAGGCGTCTACAGCACTTGGACTCGGGGGAAGCTCAGTAGCCTTTTCCCTGCCAGAAGTGCTGTGTTCTAGAGCAGGCTGTCTGGGTCAGTGGGGCTTCTAACAGTTTCCCTGTATCTAGGGAGGGTGTCAGGACTGTGGTTGTGGTCCTCCCAAGTTACTCTCAGGGGGGTTTCAGGATCAACCTGTGCCTCTTTGTCAGAAGCTCTGTGGCCCAGTGCAGCCCACTTGATCAGGCAGCATGCAATGGTCTAGAACTGCTTTACTGTGCCAGGCATAGATCTAGATATTGTGGACTGAGGCTGTAGATGAGCACCATGCCAAAGTGGGCATGGACAGGGAATTCCACTATGGAGTTCACAAGGCGTCTACAGCACTTGGAATCAGGGGAAGCTCAGTTGCCTTTTCCCTGCCAGAAGCGCTGTGTTCCAGAGCAGGCTGCCTGGGTCGGCGGGGCTTCTAACAGTTTCCCTGTAGCTAGGGTGTCAGAACTGTGGTTATGGTCCTCCCAAGCTACTCTCAGGTAAGTCTCAGGGTCAACCTGTGCCTCTCTGACTGAAACTCTGTGAACCGGTGCAGCCCGGTTGCTCTGGCTGCATGTAATGATCCAGAACTGCTTTACTGCTCCAGGCTGAGATGTAGATGCTGTACACTGAGTGCCCAGCAAAGTGCCCAACCGAGGGGCCAGGTGAGGGGTGGGGGCAGGGAGTTCCAATATGTAGTCCTGTCCACAGCATGCTTGGGCTCAGGGAAGCTCAGCACCTGTTAGCTCCATACCCCAGTTACCGGTCAGCCAGATGGCACCATGGTACAAATCCAAGGGAGAATGGCCCTCAGTTTTACTGTAGTGGCCCTGTTGGTCTTCTCCTGGGTGTCAGAATGCCTGAACAGAAGCTGCGGACTCAGGAAACTGAGGAGGACCTCTTTTTGGAGGTCAGAGCCGCCAGCTGGCATCCTGAAAAGATCCAATCTGCTGGTTCTTCCACTGCGGCAGGAAGTGGTCTGTCTCCTGTGTCTGGCATCTCTGTTCTTCAGTGTCTGTATGTCCAGTACAGAGTTCTTTATTTGCTGGGCAAGCCCAGATAGGCTTGTGCCCCTCAAACTGCTGTTCAGCAGGAGTATATCTCTGTGGTGGTCCAGTCAGTCTTCCTGACGATCAGAATGTGTCTGAGCTTATTGCTGCCATCTTGCCCCCAAACCCTCACCTACTCTTTTTGAGTATTATTTCTTCTTGTTTTATGAGAGCTTTCAAGTGTGTCATTAAGTTATTAGCATGAGAGCTGTCTAGGAATTTGATATAGTACTTAGTGCTATGAACTTGCCTCTTATAATTGCCTTCATTGTATCTCATGGTCTGAGTGGGTTATGTTTCGTTTTCATTCAATTCTAAAAAGTTTTAAATTTCCTTCTTGATTTCTGTCTTGGTCCATTTATCACTCAATAGAGAGTTGTTTGGCTTCTATGAGTTATATACTTTCTGCCATTCCTATTGTCGATATCCAGCTTTAATACATTGTGGTAACATAGGAAGCATTGTGCTATTTCAATTTTCTTGAATCTATTGAGACTTGTTTTGTGTCCAAGTATGTGGTCAATTTTGAGAAAGTTCCTTAGATGCTGAGAAGAAGTCATATTCTTTTGTGTTCAAGTGAAATGTTCTGTAACTATCTACTGGGTCCATTTGATTTATGACATTATTTAACTCTAGCATTACTCTGCTTAGTTTTTGTCTGAATAGCCTGTCTATTGGCAAGAGTGGGGTATTGAAGTCACCTACTATCACTATGTCAATATGTGATTTTAGTTATAGTATTGTTTCTTTTATGAGTTCTTGTGCCTCTCCTTGTGATTGGTGCATAAATGTTTAGAATCTTAATTTCCTCTTGGTGGATTTTTCCTTTGGTGAGTATGTAGCTTTCTTCTCCATCTTTTTGATTAGTTTTGGTCAAGTCTATCTTGTCAGATACTAAAATATCTGAAGCTAAGTCTGTTTGCTTCTTGGTTCCATTTACTTGGGGTACCTTTTCCATTGCTTTACCCTAAGATGATGCCTATCTTTGGTGATAAGGTATTTTTCTGGGATATAACAAAAAGATGGATCCTATTTTTTAATCCACTGTATATTTTTATTGGGGGAAATGAGAATGTTATTATTGAGAGTAATTATTGAGTAGTATTTATTAATCCCTGTTATGTTGTTGTTGTTATGGTGGTGGTGGTGGTCTGTGTGTGTTTTCCTTCTTTTAATTAGCTGTTTCAGGATTATTTTCTTGTCTCCTCTTGGGTATAGTTAAACCTCTCTTCAGATTGAAGTTCTCTTTTTACTGTCTTTCATAGTGTTGGACTGTTGGACAGAAGTTGCTTATATTTATTTTTGCCCTGAAATGTTTTTCTTTCTTTATTGATAGTGAATAATAGTTCTTCTGGGTACAGTAGTCTGGGGTGGCATCTGTGATCCTTCAGAGCTTGTAGAACATCTATCCAGGCCTTTCTGCTTTAAGAGTCTTCAATAAAAAGTCATATGCTATGTAGTAGACCCAATTTATATGTGACCTGTGTCTTTTTCCCTTCCAGCTTTTAATGTTCTTTATTGTTGTTCTGTTCATTTGATATTTTAATTATTATGTGTCATGGGGAATTTTTTTTCTGGTCATGTCTGTTTGGTGTTCTATGTGCTTCTTGTACCTTGATAGCCATCCCTTCATCTTTCTTTCTTTAGTTCTTTCTTTTTTTAAGACAGGGTCTCTCTATGTAGTCCTGGTTGTTATGGTAGACAAAGCAGGCTTCCAACTCACAGAAATCCTTCTGCCCCTGCCTCCTGAGTGTTGAAATTAAAGGCATGTGCCATGATGCTTGACCATCTCTTTTTTAAATTGGGAAAATTTTCCTCTATGAGTTTTATTAAAAAGTTTTGTCTTTTCATAGTGTTTTAACTTTTTCTGGATGTATTATGACTGATTTATAATGTTCAATATTTTATTTAATGGAACTATCTATTTTCTCTACTTTGTCTTCAGGACTTGAAGTTCTTGCTTCCATATCTTTAATTTGTTAATCTGAACTTTTGGTTTAACTTCATGAGTGTTTTTATTTTTTTATTTCAAGTTTTATTTCAGTTTTTCTTTAGCCATCCTATTTCCTTGTTAAATTCTACCTTAAAATCTTCAATTTTAAAAATTATCTCATCCATCTTTTTGTGTTTTCACAGTCTACATTAAGGCATTTATTTATATGCTCTTTAATGTCTTTGAACATATTCATAATTGCTATTTTGAAGTCCGTGTCTTATGCTTTAACTAAATTGATTTTCTGGGGGCCTATTATAATACAGTTGCTAGTGTCTGGAGGAAGTTTATTGCCTGGGTTATTCATGTTTATGTTTTTGTACTGGGATCTGGGTATTTGGAATTTTGACATGTGTGGTATTTCTTAGTGTAGATATCTGGTCTCACTTTTGTTCCTTAGGTGTTCTGTTCTTTGGCTGACATTGTCCCACTTTGTTTTCTAGCCATAGGTGGTGACTGTGGGGGTCCCTGCTAAAGAGCATTTCAGCAGGTCAGTGGGGAGTCACCAAGGAATGGAGATGGGCTAGAAGAAATGACAAAGGGTAGAAGGAATGGTGAAGGGCTAGACAGAATGGCTGGATCCTAGCCAAGTAGGATGGCTCTGTGGTCCCTGTAGAAAGTGGCTTTGAGTCCCAGCCAAGTGTGCCAGTTTTAGGGTGCCTGGTAGAGAGTGATTTTGGGACCGAGCAAGATGTGGAGGCTATATCCTCCTCCAGAGAGAGCAGATTTTCCATTCAGCAGGGAGTCTCTAGGAATAGAAATAATATAAGAGGAATGGTTTAAGTGGGTAGAGGGGGAAAACTAGGGAGATCATAGATTCACACTATGAGTTCCAAGGGTATAGAAGTGGACTGGAAATAGTACTAAAATAATAATTTTTAAAAATAAGAAAAAAGAAATAGATATCACAGGACAAGGGTTTGTGGTGGTACAAAGTTTGTTACTTTGCCACAAGGCTAAAAGGAGACTGGCATCTGAGGGCATGCGCAGATGTCTGTTTTGAGGTCTCAGTCATGCTCTGTCCCCATGTACTTCTGAGATGCAATCATACAGTGTCCATAATTAGCTTATGAGAACTGTCAACCATATGAAATGTAGAGTCAATGAGTTAAGCACAAACTTGTCCTCTTTGTGAGTATGTGAAGGGGAAACCCTCATGTCTAGTCTTCAAACAAGTCAAGGTTCCAGAACAAACTTTTCTGTGACCTGTTACCAGCAGCTGCTGCCACAGAGCAAGACTAGACAAGAGAACCAAGGGAAAGTTTCAGCTTAAGTGAGCAGAGGATGACCATTGGCATAGGATGACTGGGGCCATGCAGGACCATGAGCCATGACTCAGAACTTCAAGACATGTAAATCAAAACATTTACAAAAGAGGCTTGTAACCTATAAGAGAATATTTCATTTTGGAAGTACAATAAGTGTCATCTCAGGAGTGTCTTCCATCATCTTCATAGTTTACATTTTCCAGCTTCCCTTGCAGCTAGTAGGACCTGCTACTGTTGTTGTTACTGCCTGGCCTGCCTCTGAAACCTTCTGGATAGTTATTCCACTTCTCTTGTTCTCTGTCTGGAAGCAGAGGAATCAGAGAATGGTGGGGAATGAAGTGGGCCATGGGCTTTAATCCAAGAACCTCAAACTCAAGAAGTCTATGGATAGAATCTGGGGGGGGGGGCGGATCTGAGACCTCCAATGGGGAAAATATTGTATCTTACACTTTCTAGAAAACTAAAATTTATTTTAGTTGTGAACACCAATCACAGCAGAATTTACAATATCTGTGGTTTTGTCACCATTAAAAATAACAGTTACTTTTCACACCATGTTCTGGTAATTGAAATCATTCATTGAACACTATGTGGGCATCACTACTCTGACATTTTGCTGGATGCTGTGCCACTTCTGGATGGTGTTATAATAGAGAAGCTTGTGTATCACAGTTTCCTAAATACTTACATGATTGTGCTTTGACCCTGAGGTCTTCAGTGATAGCCCCTGATGGTTCAGCAGAGGGAAATCACCCTATTTCCCAACATCTTCCAACTGCGCACTCCCACAGTAGGTCACAGTGCAGCCTGTGAAGGGACACAAACAACAAAGCCAGTGTGGTCCAATGACAAGATGTTTAATTGTTCCCAAACTTGGCATGGAGTAGCTGCCTACATACCCCACAGTCATGGCCAACACAGTTCACCATCTCTGCCAGAGAGCCAGAGAGTGCTAGATAGCCCTCTGTCAGTTCCCTTCAAACTAGTGTTTCCTTCAGCACATAATCCCATCTTCAAAAACATGCCCATATTTTTGAAATTGGTTTTAAGACATGAAAGGCATTTCCATGTTCTCATCAACAGTAATTAAATATGTTTAGAATAGTGCAAACTGGGGGCCACACATGAGCTTCTTATTAAGTTTGGCTACAGATTGCTTTTTCTTTTCTTCTCTTTTACTGATTTGTTTAACAGAACATTTGCTATGATTCTATCTTAATCATCTCTTGATAGTGTTGTATGTATTCACATACATAACAAACACTTAACAACAAAATGTGTACATTTTTGGATAAAAATGGGTTTGTAAGCTTAATTAGGTTGAAGATCATAGAAATCCAAACCAATATCTCACAGACAATTCCTCATCCACTCCATCCTCATCTACTTTTCAGTTGTTAATGACTTGATGTCATTTGAACTTTAGCCTTTTCCAGAGGCGCATGGATAGAAAAATCACCATCACTGGCATTCTGGGCTCCCAGTACTTAAACTTCAAGGAACTATCTAACATACTTCAAGTTGGCTCTGCCAGGGAGTAGCCTGAATATCTTAAAGATATGTTATCTCTTAATTAAAAATTGATTTATTGTATGAATAGATGATAGAGTGAAGGCAATATCCAAACATGAAGGAGCACCAATGAAGTAACAAGATTTTCTCTTGTGTTCTAAAAACATAGTTTCTTTCTGTGAGGGTTGCCACTATTGTCAATTTATTATATTTATCCAAAGTATATATTCCTTTTTTACGTGTTTGTACACTTCTCCATACAAATAAGATATGCTGTGAATAGCCACTAGTGACTTTTAGAAACTTAATAACATCTATAAGGTCCTTCCACATAAGTAAATTAAAATCTTCCTTTGTCTCTTGTGTAATAATTCCATTATATGACTGTACTATGCTCTGTTTAACCAGTTTCATGTTGATGGATATTTAGGTTGCTTCTTATCTCTTATGATTATAACATCTCAATTAGTCTTTATCCAATAAAGTCATTTTACATATAGATCAGTGTGTATCTATTAGACAAATACCAAGGAGAGGAAGACGTGAGTATTTAAAATTGAATAACACCATGCAATATTATAATTTTATAATAATGACTTTTGAAATGACCAATAAATGAACTTTCTCCACTAGAAAGGGAATTCCTCCTGTAAGGAAATCTTACTGCTATGGTTGAAGTCAGGCATTACTGGAAAGCCCCTGAGCTTGGTGCAAAATAACAGATTCCCTTTTTCAGTAAGGTCTCCCCTTCTCCACCTGGTGGTTCCCAGACTGCTGGACCCCACAGCCTCTATCTGAGGAATGTCACACAGCCCTCTGGAAAATTATAGGCCCAGTGATAAGAAATGCATTTAGTGAGCACCTGGGATTCCTGGAAGTGCCTCCCCATGCTAATGAGATATCGTAGTACCTTAACTTTCAGCCTAGCACATGACCTTTGCCCATGCCTCTAACCATACCTGGAATGTAACCTTTGACACAGTTCCTTGCTGACATTCTCCCCCACTCCTGCCTGTACTGTAAAATGAAGCATCCCTAAAACTCCTAGCTCCAGCCATTCAAATGCATTCACCCCCAAATACCCTCCCACTGGCCAAGGTTTATAATGTCCTTGTTTACAAAATAAGAAATTTCACCATCTACTTCATCAAAGATCATCTGAGACTCGCTGCTTATTTTAGGCTGTAACACTTGGGGAGGAAGGGTCTCTTCCTCTCAAAATTCATCACTGGATCTGCATGCTTGCCAGGCTCCTGCTGCCAGCAGCTAGAGGTCACCTCTGGGCATTTGGAGCACAAGCTCCTGCCTCTGCCCCCCTGTCGCTTCTGGTCAGGCTCACATCCATCTCAGTCACTACTGACCAGGGGCCGGCCAGTCACCTGGGCCACACTAGTAGCTGCCTCCGAATCTAGCTGAGGCCTTCACCTGTGCGGTAGCACTGCTCATCTGTGGCAGTGGGTTGTTGGTGGTTCCCGAAGCAGCTGCCAGATTTGCCAAAGCCAAGTTAGATTCCTTCCACTGCTTGGCTCGGTTCAGGAGCCTCAAGCTCCCTGCTGCTGCCTGGCTTGATACCATCAGCTTAGCTAAAGTCGTGATAGAGAGGGTCTCTCTCTCTCTCTCTCTCTCTCCTGTATGTTTATCTGAGGACTGTAACACTTTGTGGTGGAGATAATCCATTCTCCCATCTTTCCAGTCAGACAGGATATCCTGTTACGTGGACCTCATTCCATGTTTCATCCTTTTCTGCCTAGAAGCCCACAGAGCTCCGACCTTCAGGGTGGAAAAACATGCACTTCTGCTTTGGTACCTGATAAGGATCAAGCTTCCCAGAAGATGTAGAACCACATCTGCCAAAGAATTCTAGTGAAGAGAGGCTCCAGAAACTTACTTTGCCTCTATGGTCTTAGCTGAAGGATTAAACAGATACAATAGCTTATACCTACAGATGGTGATCAAAAAGATGCAAAGGGTTGGGAGTTATGGTAGGCAGGTGAGAGGCATTGAGTATCTGGGAAGGGTAGTCTAATGGTATTTAGAGTTAAGGCTCCTCTGGCTGAAGATGCCAGCAAATGAACAAGTGAACAGGGAAGAGGTCTCTGGAGAAATTCATTGTGCAGCTGGTGAGGAGGGGAGAACAGTGATGAAGTCTGAATGTAGAAGGCTTAAGCTTGCTTCCCTCTCCTCCACTCACTAGGACAGCCTGGTATTGGATACATTAGGAGAACAACATCTCACAGGTTGTTCAGGGGTCACAGGTCACCATGGCAGGGACCGCTTGGTGGTGAGGGCATGAGGCAACTGGTCACATCATATTGTTGGGAATCAGGAAGCAACAAGCAGTAAATTCTGCCATCCATGCTTTCACCTTCTTCCCGTTTTAATCAGCTTGAGACATTACCTCAGGAGTTGGTGCTGTCCACATTCAGGGTGGACCTTTCCTCCTCATTGAACAGTCCCTGAAAACTCCCTCAGAGGAATGCCCAGAGACATGTCTTCTAACTGATTCTAAATCTAGTCAAGTTGACAATGACGAGTAACCATCACAGGTATGGAAAAGAATAAAAAGATAGTACATGCGAAATACAATTTGAAATGTGAGTGGATCTAAACTAGATTCTCATTCTCCCTCTCTCTCTCTCTGTCTCTCTCTCTCTCAGGGTTTTTCGAGACAAGTTTTCTCTGTGTATTCTTGGCTGTCCTGGACTCACTCTGTAGACCAGGCTGTCCTTGAACTCACAGAGATCCTCCTGCCTCTGCCTTTCGAGTGCTGGAATTAAAGGCGTGCGCGGCCGCCGCCGCCCAACCTACTACATTCTCATGGGTTTAGGAATAAAGGGACACTAGCTGTTGAAAGTTCACCACAGCATCATCACCGATGAGCCTAGGCCACATCTGACCAGCTCACTGCCATGTCTGCTGGGATTCAAGTTATGCTCCTCATGGAACACAAGTCCAGTGAATACTGTCAAACATTCAAATGATGTTAAGTCAAGTCTCCTAAACTGGGCAAGGAAAGAGAAATGCAAAGAGAGGGGTTCGTTAGTGTGAGTAGCCTGGTTTAGGGAGTTATATGTTTATGAATAATCACTATGAGGAAAAACTAACAATGGTTGTTTTATATAAGTGCATTGATTAGATAAGTGAATGAATGAACAGCTGAAAATACTTTCAGAACTTAAGCTGTTTTGTGAAGTGAGTGGGCTCCTCAAATCCTGCTGTAAAAAAGTTTTAAAAGTATTTAGATTTGAAATGTGTTTCAAATAAATAGTGATATAAACATGAAAATTTGCCTTCTTTTACCTTCTTGTAGTTTTAAACTATTTTTTCAAACATGTTTTGGTTCAAATCGATGGAAGCAGTCAGACTGCCTGTTGCTGGCTACTGCTTCTGAAGCCTGGCTGGCAGCAATATTTTCTGTCTCCATATGGAAATATGCAGATAAGGAGATAACTGCTCAAGTGTACCCGAGCATTGGGTTTTCAAAATAAAATCAGAGAATTGGGGCTAAATGAACTCGAACGCTCTTTCCAGCCCTCAAATTGTTGAATTTTGCCAGTGAAGGTATAATGGAAAGAGTAGGGGCTCAAAAGATTAAAACAATAATGAAGGAAACCCACGTCCCCTGTGGGACCAAAGCCACATTACACGTGGAGGACTGTGATAGGCATCCCACACTTATCTGCCTTGCTTTGCCTAAGGATTGCAGTCCCTGCCACAGAGGTGTAGGGAAGTCTGCCCATAGTCCAGCAGTTGAAGTAAGGAAATGGCTCTGTGCACGTCATGACTCCACGCAGCAAACTGGCCAACAATCAGGGGCTTTGTCCAAGTGACTGCTGTCCCAAATCAAAGAACAGTCTGCTACTGAGCTGAAAGGGCTATTAAATTGGGGTGGTCTGCCAGCCAAAAAGACATGCAGAAATAATGTCAGCTGTGAGTAAAGGCCAAAGTCTGAGGCATGGAGCCTTCATGGTTACGACTCCATGGTGTAGGCCCTCTTGGCCTTGCCCTGTCCTCCCTGAGAGCCAGTTATTATTTCCTTAATTGGTGACATTCCTGCTCCTATTCCCCACTTTTGCTCCGAGCTAGCAGGAGCAACTTGACAATGTTCTCCCTAGTTTCTTTGTATTGATATCAGGGATGCCCCAATAGTCAGAGGAGGTGAGGTGAGGGCCACAACTTTGGAAGTGCAAATGATAAAAGCAGCACAAGGAAACCCCTGCACCACATATTGCTGGCAAGCAGACATAACACAGCCTGTAACCCAGGAACCCCAAATCTTTCCTCCCTTTAATTGGCCAACCACTCCCCGTTTGAGTAGTTCAAAGGTAACAAACAATATCATAGTGGCATGGCTCAGGTAAACCAGTAGCTATCACATTCCTAGAATTTTCCAAACTGTTTAAGTAAGGAGCCCCATCTTACTACATGAAGAATATGTATTCTTGAGCTCTGTTCATTCAAGGACAAGTGACATTTTCCCCATATAAAGGCAAGAATTGGCAAGTTATGGCACACAGGTCAAACATAGCCTGTGTCTGTTTTAGCAAATAAAGTTTTATTGAACTACAAGTTTGTCCATTCCTTTACCTTCTGTTCATGACTATAAGTAGATGAGTCATCCCTCAAATCAGAAAGCCTAGTCCAACATGGGGGGAAGTCCCATGACAAAGGATTTAGAAAGTGCACTTGATCTTCCAGTCCTGTGTGTACTAAGGGTGAACTGACTAATCTAAAATGAAAAGAATGTATTACCTAAGGATATTCAGATAAAAATAAATTTTAAAAAGCCACTTCCCTCAATTCTTCTTGCTGAAAATGAAAAAAGTCAAAAGTTTCACAATTTCATCGCCGTGTAATCCTATCTCAGGGCTGTCAGCATCTTAATAGTATATTGATTGGCCCACACATCAACTATCTCTAAAGAAGCATTATTACTGTTGGGCCAAACGTGAAAAACTACTTTTAAAGGCCCTTTTAAGGGCTTTTTGATTTTTCAAAAGCTTCTTGGGGGCTTTATTGAGCTTCTCTGAGAAGAATTAACTCTACAGAGCATTCTCTGTCCCTGAGACTGTGAATTCATTTGCAGCCGGCAAAGTCTCAGTGACTCACGGTGGGGAAATAAGGGGCCCTCATGATGAATTAATGTGGTAATTAGTTACATGGACACCTGGATTTCTAGTCCTTTCCGAAGTAAGATCATTTTTTTTTCTGTCATTGCATTGGAGACTTGTGATAATTACAAATAATCTTTAAAATATGTGGAATGGACTCCAGTATGAAGGGGTAGGGAGTAAGGAGAAGAGAAGATGAATTGTAAAAGTTAGACCTGTTAGTGCATAATACTATTCTTCAATTATCTAAATGCCTGGCAAGCAGGAATAAGGCATCTTCATTTATAGCCTTCACTGTCTTTATTGATTGCTCATGTCTTTTCCTTCAACATAAAAAAATAGCATGAGAATAATTTTCATTGAATGCTTAGAAAAAGGTTTGGTGACTGTATACTAAATGTTATCACTTAATGTGTTCTCTGGCCTTCCCTGAAGCTCTGGTAACAAACTCTGTGCTGCTATTTTCTCCATTGATTATATAATCCTCTCCCACTGGTTTCTGCCTCACTGTTGTTTTTGTTTGTTTGTTTATTTTGCTTTTGTTTTTTGGAAATCGTTGAGCCACCCATCTGTAGTATTGGGCCAGTGAGATGGTTAAACAGATAAAGGTGCTTGATCCCCTGCCCATCAACCTGAGATTTCTCCCCTGCCCAACAACCTGAGATTGCTCCCCTGCCCAACAACCTGA
>CAJQZJ010011242.1:1397812-1437742 GCA_907164525.1 Lophiomys imhausi
GTGTGTGTGTGTGTGTGTGTGTGTGTGTGTGTGTGTGTGTGTGTGTAATGCTACATTTTCATTTTGCTCTTATTTTATTTTGCTTTTGGCAAGTGAATGGCTTCCCTAACCTCAGGGCTTTTCTGAAAATAAACCTTGTACAGGACTTCTTTTGCTTTTAACAAGTGATATCTGTCTGACAGGAGGGGTGGTGATTTTTGTGGAAGCTGAGACTGCAATGTCTAGGTCGAACTGAGACATCATTTTTCTGATGTCTTCACTTTGTAGAAGGGAAGAATAAGGTCTTGAAAGGTCAGTGGAATCACTAGCCTCCTCCTGACAATTAGTGACAGGGCTGAGTGGAGGGTACAGATCTCCTGACCTCGAGTCTGCAGAGACTTCTGAGCTGCTATGTCTTTCAGAAATGAGCTCTGTATTTTGCAATTGCAAGCCAGCTCTCCACATAAATGCCATTTAGGAAGGACACAGTTGCATGTGACAACTTTAGGCCCCCTTGTTTTGCTATGCTGGGGTGCCTAGCAGCTATGGGAGGCCAGATGCCCTTGAAGCATCCCAAGCATCTACAACCTATTCATACAGCAGGATCCCTGGGCTGTCAGGAAGATGGCAGCTTGTCTCTCTTTCTTGCATTTCTAATTTGGCAGCTCTGGACAGAATGACATAGTTTGGGAGTGTTCATCTCATGTGCTTCCTTTCCTCCTTATCCTAAGATGTTCAGGTTCGAGTCTTTCTCTTGGTATTTCAATCAGCATTGTTCTTCCCACCCTACCAAGTCCTTTATCTGAATTGCCCTCTAGTCTTTTCAAAGTCAATCATATTTTATCTTTCACCCAAATATATATATTCCACTTATTAAATCACAAACATAAAAAAAAACCCACTAATATCTTCCATTCCCTGTAGACTCAGGAACACACATCCATTAACATCTGATTTCTCTGGTTTGCTTTGTTCATTTGTTTGTTTGTTTGTTTTTGTTTTAAATAACTTCACAAGTTCCATTGTTTTCCATAATGTATGCTCTTAATCTCTGAGCCTATGATGGGTACATGTATTGCTTCCAGAGTTTTGCTGTCCAGATCTTGCATTCTGACCTTTACCCACCTTACATTTCTGCTTCCCCATCACTGTAAACATGAGTATCCTACCTGCTGTAGATTCTGGAGTTACTGTCTTAGGTGACAACTAATTTACTGCTAAATTAGTCCTTACTATTATGCTGATGGTACTGTATTAACGTGACTTGACTTCCTTTGCAGGAAAGAACATGCCCATTTTGTGAGGAAAAGTTCTCCAAACATGCTTATCTACCTCTTTTTATTTTGTGTTCTTTAAAAAAAAAGACATTCATTTAATTTAAGTATATTTTAAACAGTGGAAGTTTCCAGAACTTCCAGTTCTCATGAGTAATGTGTTTGGGGATGGCTGGTCCTGTATCCTCCAAATTATGCTGCAGGACACCCATCTACTTATCTGGTCCCCAGTGAGAAGGGCAGTCCCTGTTTCAGCCTTGAGCACTATGACAAGACTGAAACTTTTCCCTGTGGAGACAGACTTCCCCAGGCTTCAGTCAGAAGGGAGCATCCAGCTGAAAAACCCTCAAGCACCACCTTGCTTCCTGCTCAGTCTATACAGGTGTAAATGTGGAAGGCAAGTTTAAAACAAACATTCTGAAGAAAGCACAAAATACTGTGTTCATGACCTTGGATGTGGTTCTTAAACAGGCTGTAAAATATCCTAGCCATAAATGAAAATTCACCAGGAATAAGTCCGATATTGTTCCTGGAAAATCCTATTACAGACATAATCATGGTTTAGACTTTAATGAGACTGATGATGTATTAGCCTCCTCGTGCTGCTGTAACAAACTACCATATGCTGAGTGGCTTGAACAATAGTAGTGTATTGGGGCCAGCACAGTTGGGTTCTGGGAAGATGACCACATTCTCACTATGGTCTAACATGCAAGGAGAGAAGGAGAGGGAAAAGGAAGGAAGGGGCTCTTTTATGTTTTAATCATGTAGTTATAGTTGGCCTAGAGTTTGCTGGGCAGACTTGGCTGCCTCAAACACACCTCTGACTCCTAAGTCCTGAGATTGCAGACATGTTTTTTTTTGTAATACCACAGTCTTATTGGATTAGACACCTAGCCTTGTGGTCTCCTTAACCTTAACTGTCTTATAAAACCCTCTTCTCCATGTGGGACTTTGGGGGCACTGACACATATTCCTTATGGAGGGATGCAATTCAGCCCATAGAGATGGCTGTGCATTTTATGGTAGAATGGTGCCAACCCATGTCGTGCTGCTTGTATTCAGTCATGCCTACGTATTCTGTTTTAAGGGACACTTGATTATGCAACTGTTTTCTTCTCCCAATAAAAACAAGTCCTCCTGAGTCCATTTGTGTTGCACCATTGTTGTATTTTGTTTGTATTTCCTATGATATATTGTGTATGTTCTTATCACAGAGGCTGCCACACAATGTGACCCATTCCCAATGGATGTTGGAGATGGGGGAAGTAATGCCATTGTTTGATGATCTGGTTTTATCTGTGAATGGCAGGTCTGAATTTTCTCAGGAATATAGACTAGAGAAGTGTGCGCAGGGCTTGATGGGCAGTAGTATTTCTTGATCTGGTTGGTATTAGAATGTGCTCATCTTCCTATATATAGTTCTTCAGAATGAACACCTGTCCTTGCACACTTATATATGTTATGTGTTAATAAAACAAGTGCCATGTGTATGCCACACATATAATATATAAGCCTAGTTTGGAAAGACATGTTCATATGAGGTTGTAAAAATAGTTATGCTTATATATTATTTACCAAAGCACATTTTGTTTGCCAAGTTATCAAAATTGAAAGCATTTACCTTTGAATGATCATGGACTCATGTAGAAATGAACCCTGAGGTTTATTATAACATAAGCACATGGTCACTCACTGCAGCTTATCATGATACAATAGAAAACAATAGAAGAGAGAAAAAATAAATCACACATCACATAGTAGAATATTATTCAGATGTTAGTGAAGAGGCAGCAGATCTGCTGACATGGAAGGGTCTGTGGATTAATAACTACGCAGAAGTGGTTCTTGTTAGAGATAAGCACAGGCTTATGCATTTTTTTTTAATGTCTGTGGATTATCCGTAGAAAGCCACCCAAAACACCTGGTGGCTTTCGAGAGAGAGGGAAGGTAAAAGAACACCTTGTTTCCTGTTCAATCTGCCTAATAAACATTGCAAATTTTATTTCACCTTAAGTCAATAAAACCAAAACACATTTTTTTCCTTCTGTACTTCTGTCACCTTCATTTAGAATATTACCAAACATTCCACAGTTGGTAAGTTTCCCTTTGTTTTCTTCACATCTGTCCATGGGGTAGAAGTCAGAGTCTTTTTCCAATGATATTGAGCAAAGTAGGCAAGGCCACTTGCCTGCAGGTGATATCATTAATGGAATTTAAATCATCAGAGAATTTGAACATATTAAGAAAAACACTGAAAGTAATTTTTAGGATTGTTTGTTCTACCTCCCCCTCCCCTGAAGGCAGGAAGAGGGTGAACATCAAGTTTCCCCTTTGTCTTTAGCTAGATTTACAAGTGCCAAGAGCTGGCTGTGAAACTGCAAGGAGAGGGGACCTTGAGGGAATGTGATCGTGATTGTAAAGGAAAGGAATGGGTTCCTTCTAAAGCTCATCTTCCCTTGGTAACACTAAAATTCCCACAAAGAAAGTTTTGTGTCTGTGGACCCAGGACCCAGAGTATATTGAAGCCCTGAGAAATAAAACATAATGCAAAGATGGGGCCTGCAAGGAAGAGACAAGGGGGGCCTTTAAAGAAAGAAAACCTGTTTCCTCAGTCAGCTATGATCCTCTAGACCAGGTAAAGACTACATGGCTAGGAAGAGACAGGTGTCAGTTCCTATCTATCAGAGAGCAGTATGCTAAAACCCATGTTTTCAAAATTAGCAATAGGCCATTTATATAACAAAGTTTTAAAAAAATACAATGCTGGGTGGTAGGGTGGGGGAGCTGGGATTTCGTGGTGCTGTTTCATTATCTAATATAAAATTAGAAGTAGAACTAGGCCTGATAGCACAAACTGTCATTATTTCAGCTCTTGGTAAGGCTAAAGAAGAGATTTTTAATTTCAAGACCATCGTGGTCTGTGCAGTGAGTTGCGGGTGAACCTAGGCTACATAACAAAGCTCTGCCTGGAAAACTAAAACAAATTAAATTCCAAACATCCCTCCAAATTTAGTTTTGGCCACTGTCCATTTTTTTCTGGGGAGAACACACGCTCCAGTGAGAACTTGAGGAGAAACTCCCAAGTCTCCTGCTCCATCTGCTCTGCACCTGACCCCTTGAGAACCAGACTCTCTCTCTCTCTTCTGGAAGCAGAAGACCTCGGTTTAGTTTGAGTTCTGCACATTTAAGGAGGGGAGGTGCCTGGATTTGAGTTACTGTAGCCTTTTCCTGCTTCAGTTCTCCTTGGCTGTGAAATGGGGATAACGCTAATAGCCACACCTTGGTATGGTTGCTCTGGGGACTAAAAGCATTTCAGAGGGAGCCCCGTACCCAGAAGGCACCATACATTTATTTTTAAGCTACATAGAGCGGAATAAGGGAAGCATTGGGGGACTGGCTTGGTCCAGGATATGCCAAGAACACCAGTGTCAGAAGTCACTATTGTCAGGAGTTGTCTAATACAGAGGGATTCAAATGGGGGTGGCGAGTCATGTTGTGGCAGCTGAAAGAGGATTCCAATGTGGCACAGAGGCAGGGGAGATGACCTCTAGTGGCCTCAGTGATCCTAGGGTTCTAAGGTAGTGTGGCAGAGAGAATCTCTGCAGAATCACCTTGCCTGGTTTCCCCTCACAAGTGTGGTTCCATCTGGACGTTCCTGCACTAGTTCAGTATAAAAGAAACTCTGTTGTCCCGGCTAAGACTCAGATACTCTTGTTGAGACGGACTTTGAATTCACTTACCGTACAATTACTGCACACCTGAAAACGCCAACGTGTAAGGAAATATATTCTTACCTTGCTAACAGAATTAGGTTCATTTCGGGGGACCAGAGTAGAAATCACGGGGCGGGGATGTCAGTCAACATTCTGCCCTCCTACGAGAAGGTTAACTAGAAGGGCCAGGAAGCTGCTCTGCCAGGTGGGGCGTGGCGATCACCCGCAGACTCAGCCAGTGACCGACCGCAGTCTCAGTCTGCGGGGCGCTTCCTACGGCCTTTGATCTTTCCCCAGGATCTGGCGAGGGCCTTTTTTTTTTTTTTCTTTAGCGCTTTCCCTTAGTTTATTTATTGTATCTGTTTTCATGTGGGCGTGGAGGCCAGAATGCCGGTTTGCTCCGGAGCTTGCACACTTTTGGGGCAGTACTGGCAACGCAGCCAGCTGCGCTTTTCCCTGTGGGGGTGGGTCTGTCCTCAGCTGGGGAGCTAAATGCTGGTCCCCGCCTTGATCCTATTCCCCAGTCCCAGCCTGGCCTACCGGTGCGCCCTTTACAGGTGACTTTCTCTGTACCGAAGGGGTTGGAATTGCCAAAAATTACCTGGAGTTTGTTCTCCTTTTCTGGAGGGTCTAATGTTGCCATCCGCTACCACAAGGGTACCTGCTCCCCATCATCAGTCCCTAATCTCCATTTAGCCTTTGCATCTGAGTGACCCAGCCTCAGCTCTCCATCTGTGCGCCTTAAATCCCATTTATCTTCTTAGCACCCGAGACTTGGCTAGTCCCGCCCCCCTCATCCTAGCTTGCAAATTACAGCCCCTCCCTTGCGCTTCGTCTGGAGTGCTAGATAGAGTAGAGTAACCTTTGAGTTGTTAAGAAAAGTGGTTTAAACTGGGTGCGTGCGAATCAGAGAGGCGTGGGGAAGGACCCAGCCAGAGAAACCGAGGCACCCCACAAAAGTTCAGGGTCAGGACCAGGACCAGCCGAGGACCCTGGGCCGGCAGTTTGAGTCAACGAAGTCCCGCGGAGTGTTGAAATCAGTCCCACCCAGGCACCCAATCTAGGTCACCCGCGGGGAAGGGCTGAACTGGGGGCTGTCTGCTCTGGAGGTGGGAGAGCAGTGAATTGATTCAAACCCTGCCCCTCGCTCTTCCACTAGATTGTAATTCCATCTCCTGCGGGTCGAGCCGCCCTCCCTCAGGCGGCCAGTGCGTCCCTCCCCTCGGCCTCCAGCGTCCACTCCCCAGCCTCGAAAAGCTCTGCAGCCGCGAGCACACTCCATTCCAGCACGCCAGCCTCCCAACTGCTGCCTTGCCTCCTCGGACTTCCGAGTGGCTCCTGGTTCAGCTCCCTGGGTCCCCCACCTCTTCATCCTTGCGTCACTGGTGTCCCCTACATGCCCCAGGAGACGCCCTTTCCCTACGCTCCCGGGACTTGGTGAAACTTTGCAGACACCTTCGGTGAGATGGATTTAATCCCAACCTTTCTGCTCCGTTTCTTGCTCCTGGCCTGCAGCATCCCACCCGGTGCCTTGTCACTCCGAACGGCTCTGCGAAAATCAGGTAAAGAGCTCAGTGTGCCCGGAGCCATGGTGCGCGGAGCACCCGGTCCCAGCCTTTGGTGGGGTCCTAGAGCTGGAAGCTTCACAGCGCTCTCTCCGCTGACCGGAGTGGGCTCAGTTCGCCTCGGCTACGCGCGGAGCTCTGCCTAGGCATGAGCCTCACCCTCCCCCAGCCCAGGCGGTTCCAGGGAGATTGTTTGTTAAAAGAAACGATCTGTTTTCCAGAGCTAGCAGAGGTGGTGGGCTCTGTATGGAAACACAGATTGCTAAAAGTTAGGGGCAGCGATCGCTCTGTCTCGGTTACAGAGGACTGAGAGAGTGCAGGGGACTTCAACAGCTCCTCCTGCTTCTTTGAACATCTTATTGGATTCATATTGCCTAGAGCCCAGCCATTTCCTGTTGAGCGTCTGAAGGTTTGCCTGGAATCCCCCTTTCTGGCTCTGGTCCCGTCCAAGTATTGGGTAGGGACCTGCACTTTCTCTGATGTTGGGGTTCTCTTGCAGCCCAGGGCCAATTGTGCAGAAAGGGGCCCACAGTGGGTTCACCTGATCTCTTTTAGAACTCCTGTCTTTGCTCTGCTATTCAAACAAAGATGTATGCACTGTAGGCTAGCTAGTACAAAGGATTGGAGAGAACATAAAGTCACACAAACTCACATCTCTTCTAGGTAAAAAGTATGTTCTTTTTTTTTGTTTTGTTTTGTTTTTCGAGACAGGGTTTCTCTGTGTAACAGCCTTGGCTGTCCTGGACTTACTTTGTATGTTCTTATCTACATTGATTTGGCTGTGTCGTGAGGAAAAGTAGAACATTTTGAACAACAAAGTTCCTAACGCACTGCTTCCAAATAACGATTTTTATTCTTTGTTGGCCAGGACCATATTTAGAATTGTGTGTGTGTTGGGGGGGGGAAGTCTGCTTTTTCTTAGCTTGCTTTGTAAGTGGGGGTTGTCTTATGGGATTAATTACCTCTTCTGAACAATGGAGAACATCTAACTATTTGAATTCAGCCTGCAAAACCTCACAGAAAGTAGAGTCTGCCTTCACAAATGTTTCTGCAAGAGGCAAACCAGGAAAAATTATCACAGTGCAAAGGAAATAATCTTGGCAGGTTTCCATTTGGCTGCTTCAATATTTCTTACTGATCAAGGATCTGTCTGGAGTAGTAGGACTGTTGCCTTTCATCCTAGAAGATATCTCAGTTTTCAGGCTGTATCAGGGATCACCTGTATCCCCTATCTGATTTAAAATTTAGGACCATTCTCAGCTTCTGCAACATACTTGGATTTGGAACAAATCTGTCTGCACGTTGTCCAGTTCATTTGGGAGGCCACAGCAGCCACCCACCCCAAGGTAATCATATTAAATTGTCTTTTTACATCTTCCTACACCTTCCAGCATTTCAACAAGAGGACCCTTTGAGCTTTCTTCCTTAAGAAAACCACACTATGATCACTTGCACTCTGCAGGTCTCTGCACACGAAACCAACCAGCCACGTCTGAATAGTATGTGAATACATCCGTGGTTCTTAGCCTCAGTGACATGGGCAAGGCTCTTAAGATAGATTTACATCCATTTCAGCGCTGTGTAAAGTTATTGCACAAAAACCTGCTGTATGCAATTGCACAAACGTTTTCCCCCACTTGCCCCTTTGTTTTGTGTTTTTTTGGGCATTCTTCTAAAAACATTTCTGCCTGGTTCACTCAGCATCTTGTTTAGATAGATGTTCATGTCACCAATTGTCTCATGTTGACTTCTTTGGTTTTACTCAACAGTATTGACAGGGGGGTGGCTTCGAAACCTTCCTTTCAAATGTTCTCGGCCTCATCAAGGTGAGGGGGATAGTTAGACTAGCTCTGGTCTAGGAAAGGCTTTTCTTTTCTTTTCTTTTTTTTTTTTGTAATTCATAATTTTATCCAGACAATGGCTTTCAGGTTGGAAAGCTGCTTGGACGAAACGACAACTACTTCATAAACTCCAGGGGAAATTTTCCTTGTAGGCTCATTTACATCCCATGGAAAGACTAGTTTTTGATCCGTAAAATTGGTCCAGATTAAAAAACTGAATGTACCCCGGTTGGCTCTGATGTGAACAGCAAGGAGCTCATTTGTAATCTTCCCCAGACACCAGCAAATCCTGCTTCACTCTGAATGGGAGTGACTTTGTACCTTGTTTCCCCCCATAGGACCTGGCTTGTGTGCAGCACTTTGAAGGTGGTGTGGTCGCCACCCAGGCATTCCAAAGCAGTCTGTTTTGTTATCTATTCCTCTTTACTCTGCCCAACTGACTTTTGATAAGTGCAGTTTTAGTTTCGAAGTCTTGGATTCCAATTAACCTGAAGGTTCCATCCCTTCTTTTAGAAAGAGACAGGTAGCAAAAAACACCTTGCTCTCTCACCGCGAGGTGTAGCACCTTCTGGCCCTGAGCATTAAGAGAGAAAGCTCCACATATGTCAAGATTCACAAGACTTGCCGCTGCAGTGCTCAAATTAAATAATAGTAGCTGACACTAATTAAGTGGTTGTTGCGCTGTTCTGAGAACTTGACACATACTGATTTTTCTAATCATGCTGGCAGCCTTGTGAGCTTCGTGCTGCCAGTTTCTTTGTTTTACTGAGGGGGAGACCATGGCTTAGGGGAGCTCAGTGTCCTACCCAAGGCCACACAGAGGAAAAATGGTGGAATGGGAATTTAGGCTCTGGTGTTTGGCCCAAAATCCCAGTCCTTAACTGTCTTGTTTGCAGAACTATGTTGTCTTGGGTGTTTTCAAGACCAGCCAAGTTCTCCTCCAGGGACAGAGTTCCTGCAACCTAGGTAAAGGGCCTCGCCTTGCTCTTTTGTGTGGGAGACCTGTGTCACCTATGGAATATGACTTGGCCTCCAAGCTAAATAATCCCTAGACTACTGATGTGGGATACAGGAAGCTTCTATCCCCTGACCTCATCCATGAGGAGTGTATGTAGTCTCATAGAGCAATAAGGAACTGCTTGCTTTCTTTCTTTTGTCAGACTGATGAGGGTTAATGTTCCAGACGACAGAAAGACACTGGAGTCCTTTGGGGGTAGAAGAGTGAGAAGGTGGTGGGCCCTGTGTCTACACCACCCCTCCAGGCCTCCATGGTGTGTAAACACAATGTGCTGAAAAGGTTTCATTCCTGTTCTGTTACAAACTGGGAGCAACTGACAACTCCTCATTTTGCAGTGGCACTGAGAAGGAGTCAGTGATTTGTTCAAGTTAACATCAAAAGCTGAGCTGGGGTAGTGTGAAGACCCCCCAACACCACTGTCTTGTAGCCTCTTGCTTCTGCTTCTCAGCAGGTTTCCTAGGGGGAAGAGAGGAAAATTTCACACAACTGTGGACAAGCAGGAAAGCAGCCACCCACTGGCCACAGGCACTACTGTAACTCTGACCCTCATTCTGAAGATCATTTCTAGGCAGCTTTACTGAGATGAAGACATTTAGGAAATTTCTTCCTTTTGAGGGATATCATGATAAGTTCTAATAAACATATCCAGTAATGACACCCTTGGGTGTTCAACCTCAGCCAGCAGTACCGCCTAAAGGGCCTGTATTCCTCCTCCTCATCTGCCTACAAGCTAGTTCCTCTTTTTGCAGGTATTTGTTTTGAAATATATATTCTTTACTCAAGAATTTAATCTTGGGTTCCTAAGTGGAATCTACCCTATCACAGTCCCTGCAACTGATGAAGTGATTTCTGTTCCTATGGTTTGATTCCTCCAGAATGTCATATTTTGTGTCTGCTTTATCCTCAAAACACTTTTAAGATCCATTCATGTGCCGTGGCACTGACCAATGGTTGGCTCCTTTGTTGTTGGTTAATAGTAGTCCTTTGCGTTGATCTTAGGTGACCACATCATAACTGTTCACTAGCGAATGCCTGTTGAGGTGTTTTCAGCTTCTGGCTGTGGTGAATGAGGCTCAGCTATATACGTGTCTCTGTGCGGTTATGCTTTTATTTCCCTCGGTAAGGATCACTACTTCGAGTAGGCTGAACTTTCCAAGAAAACAGTGAACTGTTTTTCAGAGTGGTTGTACTGGTTTTTTATTCCTAGGAGCAATGCATGGAAGTTGTACTCATCCTGGAGTTCCTACAGCACTTGGTTCTGTTCTAGTTTTATTTCTGTGGCTGTGAGAAAAAAGGAAAACACTCGACAAAAAGAAACTTATGGGAGGATGGGTGTAGCTCACATTTCCATGTTGTAGTCCATCACTGGAAGTGGCAGGAATTTGAAGCAGCAGGTTGTGTTAGAGCCACTTGCTTGCTTGCTTGTCCTCAGTGATTTCCCTACCCTTATATGGTCACGATTCCCCTGACTAGAGAGTGGTGCTGCCCACAGTGGGCTGGGCCTTTCCACACCAACAGCATAATTAAGACAATTTCCACAGGCCAATTCATTGCTGACAATCCTTTACTGATACTTTCTTCCTAGGTTAGTGCAGGTTGTGCCAAGTTGAAAACTAAAGCTAACCATCAATGTACAGCTGTTTCTTTGTCATTTCTCAGATTGTTTGTTTTTGTTTAGTTTCAGGTATTATACTAGATGTCTAATGATATAGCTCTTCATAGTTTTAATTTTTGTCCCTTCATGACTAATGATATTGAACTTTTTTTCATGTGTCATCTGCCTCTGAAGTTTCTTCAGATCTTTTGACTTTTTCTGGGAAAAAAAAATGAGATGTTTGTTTTTTTTAACTGAATGTTTTTAGTGTTCTTTGTACACTTTAAGTGCAGTCCTTTATCAGATATATGCTTTGAAAGCACCAGCCTCCCATGTGCAATTTGCCTGTGGTTTTGTTTTTGTTTGCATGTCTTCTGTGTGTGTGCCTAGGTGTGTGGGAGTGGGTATGCATGTAGAGGTCAGAGGAAAACATCAAATGTCATTCTCTAAACCTATCCACCCCTTTTGACAAAGGGTCTCATACTGGCCTGGAGGTAACTAATTAGGCTGGACTTGACGGCCAATGAACCTCAAGGGCCCCCCTGTCTCTTTCTTCCCAGCACTGAGATTACAAGTATAGGTCACCATGCCCAGAAGTTTTACATGGGTTCTAGAGGTTGAATTGGGTTGTTCATGCTTGCTCAGACTGAGATATCTGACTGAGATATCTCTTCAGCCGTTTCCTGATGGATGGTATTAAGCATTCTAAATGTTAATTGGTCCTGTTTGCTGTCTGTTACTTAATTGACTCTGATTGGTTAAATAAATCCTAAGGCCTGGAGATTGGGCAAAGACAGAGGTAGTCAGGACTGAGGTTTGTGGGCTTTTTAGAGAGACATACAGAGCATCTTGGGAAGAGGGAGGCCAGGAAGAAGACTGGAGTAAACAAGGAGGACACGTCATGGGGTACATTAAAGAAGATCCTTCCATGTGGCCTGGAACATCGGCTTAGTGTGGAGAATAATAGTCCAAAGGGACGTATAAATGTATGGGGTTACATTTGGGTAATAGAATTATGAGCTAGCTTAGATGGGCTAGGATTGTGCAACCCAGGACTAGGCTTGTTAAGATCCATGTGGTGTCTGTGTGTATTCATTTATAGTGGCAGGTTAAGGATTAACACTGCAAACCAATTAAAGATAATATAAATACTGGGTAAATAATTTAATTAGCCATATTTTTTCTACACTTTTCTTTTGTTTTCTTAAATGTATCTTTCATAACAAAGAGAATTTGAACTTGAATCGATCCAATTTATCTCTTTTTTAATGATTATTATTTTTAGGACAACTTAACCTATGATTAAAAAATGTTTTTCGTTATCTAGAAGATTTTTAAGTTTCCATTTAGGCCAAAAATTATTTTGAGCTACCTTTTTGCATGAGGAGTGATATTTATCTATTTATTCCTGTGTGTGTGTGTGTGTGTGTGTGTGTGTGTGTGTGTGTGTGTTTTAAACAGGGTTTCTCTACATATCCCTGGCTGTCCAGGAACTCACTATGTCGCTGGCCTTGAACTCATAAAGATCTGCATGCCTCTGCCTCCTGGGTGGGTGCTGGGATTAAAGTGTGTGCCACCGTGTCATGAGGTGTGATATTTAAATCAAAATTTCTCTCTTGATTTGTGGATATATTGGATTTATTACACAAATGCTGTTGTTCTTGCTGAGGGTGGGGAGTTGGTCTTTGGCCTGATGGATTGCCGTACATCTGCCCACAGTGGCTGGTGCCATTCCGGCCTGCTCACATCCTCTTGCAGCAGATAAGGGGTGGGTCTGTTATCTCTCTGCAGGATCTGACAGTGTGGTTTTTATGGATGTCTCTGCTGTGGCATGTCTGTGGCCAGGTAGCAAGATTCAGGGTGGGTATACTGGGGCCTTAAGATTTATGTATTAAAGGCCAGTACTCCCAATCCTAGGATGCAGAAAACTCATGGCATTTTAAAATCTGGCACAGGTACATAGGAAGGAGAGAGCACATAGGTCCTGCTTTTCCTCTTGACTTGTCCTTTTTGCCTAAGATCCCAAGAACAGGGGGAAAAGGTAAAACAGGGTTCAAGGTTTTCCTGGAGGACATGGCTTTCTCCACGGTCATCCTGAATGTGACCCAGACCTCTTTTCCTTCCCACTTCTCTCCATCCATATAATTGGATTAAAATGAAGATCTGGGAAAATTAAAAAAAAATTCTGGAAAGAGAGTTAGTTAGCTCACAGGCACGTACCTTATTGGTGGAGGGTGAAGAATACAGGTCCCTCTGGGTGGTTTCTGCAGCAGCTGGCAGACAATGAAAGGCTGAGGCATCAGGGATCATCCTGGACTACTTCCCACATACCACCTACATTAAGCCCTCAAGAGACTGATAATACTCTTACTTAGAACTCCTATGATAGTCCTTGTCCAAGGCATGTGATTTGGGGGCCTCAACTTTTCTGTATGCCTCCCATTTCCTTTTACTAGCCAACTCTATTTCATCACAGTGAGGTGTTGTATTGGTTCTTTGGAAGCAATATCTCTCTCTCCCTTTCTCTCTCTTTCTCTCTTTCTGTATAACCAATGGATATATATATATATATGTATATGTATATATACATATATATATATATCCCATTCCAAGAGCTAAGAGTTTAATAATCTTAGAATTCTTTGGGGAATAGTAGTCTGTAGTTTCCCTTATGTTCCTCCACCCCAACTGGGTTAATATGACCTGAAAGTATCCAATGATTCCGAACTGTATTTATGAAAGTCAAGTCCCATATATGTCTGAGCTTATGATGGGCCTCAGCTTCTGCATGGTTTATCCTGTGGATGTTTTGTATTCCCATACCTCACTAAATGAGCTTAGGTAAGTTTGTAGTGTTTTTCAACTAGGTGAATGATATCACATGTTTTTTTTTTTTTTGGTTGGTTGGTTAGTTAAGTGAGACTTGGTCTCAGATAACTGAGACTTCTTCCACCTCCCAACTTCTGTGACTCTAGGTGTGTGCCACCACACTTGGCATCTTGATGGCAGCTGAGTTCTTGAGATGGCTAAGCCCCTGCTTCTTAACGACCACTGCATGTCAGGCTGCGTGTACTGGGAATCGCCTATAAATTCTAACATGTGAGAAAAAGGAAATTGAGGAAATATGGATAGCAGATCCTAAGATGAAGGCTGTAGGAAAAGCTCCTCAAAGCTATTTCTGAGTCCACTACTGTGGACCTCCCTTTTGAAGAAGGACCCAAGTGTGACTTCTGTGTCCTGAGATAAACTAGGAGATATTGTCTCCAAACAGAACCACTGATTGAAGAGGGGGCCTCTGAGGTAGAAAAAAATTACATAAGCAGCCAGCAGAGGGCATAGTTTCAAAGCTGGCCAGAGTTCTCAGACACTGGGCAGACAGGTACAGAGGTCCTCAACTCTGCATCAGGAAATTTTAGAGTACATCCCAGGCATGAGTTTCTGAAACACTAACTCCAACAGAGGTTGACAACAGGTAACTCAACGTCTACACATGGAGAATTTGGGCTCCTCTGCCTCCGCTTCTTTATATCTCCACCCTGCCACACCCACTCTATCTGTTTGTCTCTTCCATATCAAACTGTGACAGCTAGCAGCAACGTCTGGGCAGGTGTAATTTAATTAAGCAACCGTGTATAGACTCAGTGGGATTTATGGAGGCTGGCTTGGAGACTTGTTATCTGCTTTCTTCTTTGGTTGCTGTTGATATTACTACCTTTTAGAGACAGGCCTGATAGACAGCCCAGGCTAACTCTGAAGAGGTATTCCTCCAGCTCCCGGCTCCTGAGTGACTTGGGTACATAAGGTGTCTGAATGACAGCTTTCTGGACCACCCACACCTTCTTTCTTTCCCTACTTGTCCACTGAAGGATGGCTGCATGTGGAAGGGAAACCCTGCTGGAAGAAGCCCTAACAGCCACATTACACTCCACACACTCAATTCCTCATCCTCCATTCTTCTCTCATACCCCACAAAGCTGGTTCGTTTAGCATGCAAGAGTGACTTCTCTTGGCTAAATGGTATGTACACACTTCAGTATTCAGCCAGTTTGGGGACAAGCTCTGAGCTTATTGACTGTTTGGTGATATTTGGAAAATTACATGTGCTGTGCAACCTTTCTCTAGTTTCCTTATCTGCAGTTAATAAATGAGTAAATAGCAATGTTAAGGAAAGCACCTACCTTATAGGCTTCCTCAGAGGACTAATGAGGAGTGGGTGTACTAAGGCATTGGACAGGACTGACTGATGAAGGGCAAAATTAAAGAAACTTTTAATCTGGATTACAAGGAAAGAACCTGAGAGAGTATATATGCAAATGTATTTACAGGCATCCTAACAAATATGAGCATTTATGATTTCATTTTTATCCTTTCCTGTACATGTTAATATATCATTGCATGTGATTTAATTTGTAATGACTTGTAAACATTTCAGATTGTCTTATAAACAAATTAACTTACGAATCAAAAATTGTTCAGCTACATACCTTGATTTATGCATGGAAAATGAGGCTGCCCAATACATGTGTTTCCTGTAAAATGGTAGAACCCTTTGGGAGATGCTTGAATTTTACCCGGTAACTATTTTGGGTGAAGTTTTACAGGATTAGGGAAAGAGAAGCTGTTTCTGAAAGATTATTCTCATGCTCAATCTATGGCAGGGAGTCAGTCCAAGTCTAGATATAGTCAGGTACTATGATATAGCTCAGGTCTTATGCACTGGTCAGCAGTGACACAGAAAGACACCTGGCTGGATTACTCTTAGCTGAAGCAGGCAGATGTCCTTTATCCAAATTGATTAGGGGAAGAAGGAGTTGGGGTATTTTTCAACAATCTGCCTGCTTCACCTAAGAGTAATCATAGTAACCATTGGTACCTTCACCAGGTACCTGTGAAGTTCTTTTTACTTCTTTAAGGATTCTTCCATTTCCTTGACTATAAGAAGCCTCTACTGTCCCCAGAGAACCCCACTGCAACCTTACTTTGAAATTCAAAGGAAGTAAAGCAGACCAGTGCTTTGATAGAGCTGAAGAACTTCATAAGGGTAAGACATTCCAGGCTGAGCATCCCAAAATCTGAAACCCAAGTCTAAAACTTGAGCACCAACATGGCACCTCAAGTGGGAAAATCTACAGATGACTTGATATGCAAAATTTAGTTTCATACACAAAATTATTTAGAATATTTCATAAATTACCTTTAGGCTATATGTATAAGGCATTTGTGAAACACATGTGTTTTGTGTTTTGATTTGGATCCTATTCCCAGCAAGCACCATTACGTCTATGCAAATATTTCTGAATCTGAAAAATACCCCAACTCCTCCTGTCCCAAATCAATTTGGATAAAGGAAATCTGCCTGCTTCAGCTAAGGGTAATCATGGTAACCACTGGTACCTTCATCAGCCAGGCGTGGCAAAGCTGCCCTTCCCATGGCTCTACTCTTATCTGCTTTTATTGCTAAGTATCTCATTTCTCCCTCCCCTAATGACACTTGAGATGTGTTTCTTATCTGACTCTGCAAATACTGAGCAATTTAAGTTTTAACACTCATTTTTGCTGACAGGGCACCACCAAATCCTGATTCAGTTTTAATACAACGTTAATGCTATTTATTTCTCTTGGTGCAGTGAGTTTATATTAGCCTTTTAACAGTTTATATTGTGCAGAAGGAGTCCTATCAGCAGGCACTTTTCCGTAACATCTGGGCAGTTGGGAACATAATACTTAAATATAACCTGCATTTAAAGCCTTCCTTGGACAGATGGCTAATTTTATTGATCTAATCTCACACTTAGGAAGAGATCCCATGATCCTTTGCTCGCAATTCTTGGTGTGAGCAGAGAAATAAATAAGATGGCCGATGGCTGTGAATTAGGACCCTGTTACATGTCTGTGATTCATCTTTTAAATACTTCCATATAAACAGTAGCAGTAAGAATTGCTTGAATCTCTACCCTAGGGGAGTTTAGATAATGCTTACAGTAACTCGGGTAGGAAGGCAGTACTCTAGCAGAAGAGTTTACAACTATTGTCCCCTCTTGAGGATAGTGCCATAGCATGGTTAAATGTGGAACATTTCCTCTGCCTTAGGCAAGCAAGCATCCATGCCTCTGTTCTGGTTAGTTATCATTTGAGCAATTCTCTTGTGAACTCCACTCTCAAAGACAGCTGTGGAAATATATCCTGTGAGGTAAATTCACACAAGAAATCATGTGTGTCTGGTGGTGCATGTCTGTGTTCTAGGACTTGGGATGTGAAAGCAGGAAGCTTGTAAATTTCAGACGCTCATGGGCTGCTACATAGTGAGACCATCTCACAAACAAACACAGCAACAACAAACCCAAATTTACACTAAAGGGTTTGCTAATCAGGGTTAGATGTGTTTTCATGAGTGAATATATAATTGGCTAAGAAGTTTCCATCTGTCCCTCTAGTTTTGAACAAACAGAATAACAATCCAGCAAGTCCAGTTCAGTGCTTTCTTCAGGTGACAGCAAACTCATTTGTCTGCTCCAGGTTCGTTTGTCCTGTCATTAGAAGAGTGATGTGTTTCCAGGTGGTGGTGGTGTATCCCTTTAACCCCAGCACTTGGGAGGTCAGCTTGGTCTATACAGCGAGTTCCAGGACAGCCAGGGCTACAACAGTGAAACCTTGTCTTGAAAAAATGAACCAAAAAGCCCTTAAAGAAACCTTGTCCTAAAAAAACAAAACAAACAAACAAACAGAATAGTCTCGTGTCTGCCGCAGCACATACAAGCAAGCGCTTGTATTAATTGGGCCAATTAAAATGTCAGCTGTTGCATGAACAACTTCAAAGTTTAGCGGCTTCACACAATATTTATTTTCCATTTATTCAAAGTCCACTGTGTGTATTTCTGATTGGCTGTTCCCTCTGGATGACTCTCTTCTGTATGGTGACCTCAAGATCTTACAATGTTTTGTTTAGTATCTCTATCTTGTAATGCCACTATCCTCTAGACAGACCTCCATGGAGGGAGGTGAAGAGCATGAAGGATTGTGGGAGAGGTTTTATATGTCAGAGTGGGCCACAGTCACCTAGACCTACTGAACTGCATGGGTTCCAGGAAATGCATTTCCGGTGTGTTTGTGGGCAGACCCTAGACCCAGGACAGTAGTTATTTCTGATGCTCCATTTTGACAGGACCAAGAAGAGTTGTTACCAAGTTTATAGGAGCAGGTCATCTACAGTTTTTGTATCTATTTGCCTGTGGATGAATTTGACCTGGAGCTTAACTTTCATTGTTATGTACAACCTTGCTTGAAAAGCAGGTGCTTACTGTTTTAGGTTATGTGCTATTTACGACATCAGAGTGAGTAAAGAAAAGAGTAGCCAATGGTGGGCACTTACAAGAAAAGAGTAGCTGAGGTGGATCTTACAGATGCACTTGGTGATGATATCCTTGCTGGTAAGAACGCTGAGGTGGTACAGACAGGACATGGGACATAAAGAAGGGAGGGAGTGTGTGTTATGTATCCTTGTCTCTGTCTCTTTTTATGAAGACACCAGTATCTAAGTAGAAACGCGCCCCCTAACGACCTTACCTAATGCTAAGCACCTCCCAAAGGCCCCAGCTCTAAGTATTGTACTCAGATTAAATTTCCACCCTCTCAATGCCTCACTGGGGGGATTAAATTTCAACACGTTATCTAGAGGGATGCGGTCAGGCCCTGTCCAAACCGTGGTGGTTACCATTTGTCAGAAGCCACAGCAATATAAGGAAAGACCCTGAAAGCCAAGCAGTCCAATTGACTTAGATCAGATTGGAACAAGGCCCAAAATATGTGGAGAACTACATAAACCAGGATTCCTCCATTGTGGTTGAACTCTGATAACTCCTGAAGCTACAGTGATTTGATTTCCAGAATGGAAAGAATCTGTTCTTCTAGGTTCCTTTCCACCTCATAGCTGATTCAGAGAAAGCCTGACTGCAAGTGCATGCTGTGGGCGACCTGTCAATCACAGGGCTCACAACCTATCACCTTCCCCTGGATTCTCTCTTTGCTGAGTGGGCCTGAATTCTCCTCAGAGCCTCCACCATATTACCGTATATCTGTCTATGGTATTATTAAATCATCTAGTAAATCTCTTTCCCCAAAGGTAGTGTCCCCTTGGACCCTCAAATCCAGAACTTTTCAAGATAAGTTAATATATATATATATATAAAATATTTTAGATGTGTATTCTTATGTTTTACAAGAAATAAAATTAATTCCTTTATAGAAGTCAACCTTCCTAGTGCTGTGACCCCTTAATACAATTCTTCATGTTGAGATGACCCCCAACCATAAAATTATTTTTTACTACTTCATAACAGTAATTTTGTTACTATTATGAATTGTAATATGTATACCTATGTTTTCTGATACCATGGGGGTTTTAATCCACAGGTTGAGAACCACTAAATCAGAGAATGGATTTTTAGGGCTGAGGAGATGCTTCAGAGGATAAAGTCCTTGCCACATAAGCATGAGAAATTTGATACCCAGAACCCATGTTTTAAAAAGCTGCTTTTGTGGCATGCACTTAAATCCCAGCAATGGGGAGGTAGAGACAGGAGGCTCAGAGGGACTTACCAGCCAGCCTGTTTAGCCTAATTGGTGAACTGGTCTCCACACACATGTACAGATATGTCTATGCGTGTGCATACATATAATTAAAAAATAATAAGCAAAAAGAATGGCTTTCTAAACTGTAAAAATTAAAATTTTAGCTACCCCACCAACCAATTTTCTAGAAGCTCCTCTATTTGTATTCTATCACAGAAAGGTCTCTTTATGGTAGATAATTTATTCAGTTAGAAGCTTCTTAAAATATAACAATAATATTTTAGACATAATTGCCTGGTGGATAAGGATGAAGATGGTGTGGATGGATCCTCCTGACCATAAATTCACAAATTTGCTTGAATGACTTTCCAAAGCACCTTCAGAAAGCCATTTTGTGATCTTTGTCCCATTGGGAAGTCGGGGCAGAGGACGTAGAAGTAGGGAGATGGAATAGCTGAGACATGAATCTAAGCTAACCAACCGTCTAGCCCAGAGGTGTATCTGTACCAACAACAAGATAGGAGTCCAATGCCTGGAAGCACACTTGAATCTCACTCTGCTTGATGGCTTGCCATCTTGTAGACTTCTTTGCTTTCTCAGTGTTGAATGTATCCCCACGTTACCTGACACTGGAATATTTCTCCCTCATCTCTAACCAGGTAAATGCAAGATGTGATGCCCATGCATGGCCCATGGGGGAATCTCAGTGAGATGTCCTCTTCACCCTGTCTTCTTTGCAGAGACTGTGTGCATGCCATGGGTACTGTGGAATGACTGAGGACTGTTGACAGTCATACCCCCAGTTGGCTGGTGTGCAGATGATATCCCCTGAATTTTCTGAGCATCCTTGATAGAAGAAATTTTGGTGTCTCGGGACCTCTCAGATGACTGCCTAGCTTTCTCATCCCTCAAATATTCAGCCACCTTCTCTGGTAGTAAGCAATATTTGATAGTCTTCCAGGGTGGAAGGTTCATGTCAAGGTTCATCATTCAAGTTCCAGGGCTTTCTGTTTGATGTTCTAAGAGTTTCTCATTGGTGTCATGAAATAAATAAACCATTAGGTTGTATAATGGCTATGCTAAAGTAATGGATAAGCTTCAGTTACAACCAATACACAGAACACAGAGGAATTGTAGAGATTCCAATCAGACAAGTCAGCATTTGAATTCTAGCTTTAGGTTTTATTGTCTGATTCCAGACAAGTACTTCGTGTTTTTCACTCTTTACGTTTCTTGTCATAAGCTTCATAATACCTAGAGTAAAGTTATTTAGATAAGCCTATAAAATACCCAAACATTTGGTGTTCATTAATTTCATTCTTTATGCTTTATAGAGTTTATATAGTAGCAGAGATGGTAGCTTTTCCATATTGACACAACTTCAGGTTTTGATGACATTGACGTAACTATATAAGTGAGCTTAGGAGCTCATGAAAATGCAAATGAAAGAATTCCATTGCTTTAACTTCATATCACAGATTTTTGGAATATGGGTCCTCAATGATAAGTTTTAATGTCTAGATTAGTCATAAAGTTCATGTCCTTGACAAAAGACTTAAAATCAGAGTCAAATTTAGTAAAACTTGTCAGTGTTTGGGGCTTTGTATAAAGATCAGGGAAAAAGGATTAAGCCACTGTAGTAGCAGTAGATTTTTGTATGAAAACTATTAAAAAAAAAAAAAAAGGAGTCTGTAGTTGAAATATCTTTCGATGCTTCTTAGCTATGTTTTTAAAAATCATGCTATTAAAAGAATAAATTTAAAACATGCTGTTTATTTTTAAAGAATTTATTTCTGTGCACACCTGTGTGCAGGTATCTGCAGAGGCTAGAAGGTGTCAGATCCCCTGGAGCTGTGGTTATTGATGCTTATGAGCTTCTCAACATGAATTCTGGGAACTAAACTCTGGTCCTTCGGAAGAACAGCATACACTCTTAATGATTTTAATCTCTAGCTAAAAGGTGCTATTTCTATGGTAAATGCTGTCTCTCCCCTTCCCATTTTTTGACAGGGTCTTACATAATCTAGGCTAGCCTGAAATTTTCTGTGTAACTAAGAATGACCTTGAACTTCTGAGTTCCTTTGTCTTTCCTTCTCCTCTTAGTGCTAGAACTACTGGCATACAACACAAGGCCTAGGTTTTTTTTCCTCTCCTCATCTTTGATTTAACAATATTCTGTCAAGATAACTTTCTCCAAATGCAGTTCTAATCCTGCAACTCTTATAGTTAGTGTTTTGTTCCCCCAGTGCCCCTCAGCTGCCTAGAATGTATAGGCCTGTGCTAACATGGTCTTTATTCTCGTCTCCTCACTGAATTCAGTTCACAACCCGTTCTCCAGTCAAGCTAGATTGGTTGCTATTTTATAAACCCTCTCCTCGTTTTCCAGGGCTGAATACTGTCCACATGTTGGTCTGACTTAAAATATCACACTCTCATCTCTGTACAAGGAAATACCTTTGAAGTATGACTCAATTGTTCCTGGCCTGAGAGTTTTCATATAATTCCTCCTAGGCAGAAGCCAGCCCCCTGGTCTCCCATTCTGCCTGGTATTTTGGCTGTGGTGGTCTTTTGATTTTGGCATATTTGACTCAAACCTCCCATTCTTCACTTGGTCAAGAAAAGCATCCTGATTTCTCTGCTTTTGCCTCTCCTCTTTTGCCTGATGGAGTGTCTTGAGTGAAGCTGGCCCTTCAACCGACAGCTGTGAGATGGGAAACAACAGCCTCATTCTGGGCAAATGCATTTTCACATCGTGTGATTAATTTGGTCCCTCTCCCAGCTCCCAAACTCATTTCCTTTCTCAAGTGCAATACAGAAAATGTGTCACCTCAGTGCGCTAACGTTGTTGCTCAACGTGTGTAGACGTTTGGAAACCCACACTGCAGTGTGATTTAGAGACGGAAATGCCCCCTGGGAGTCTGTCTGTAGCAGCAGGTAATTTAAGTCCCACCTCTGCTTGCTGCAGGCTGTTGGAGTGTCAGAGTTCTAAGGAGACCTTGATTGAGTCTAAACTGTGTGTGTACTGCGTCTCTGTTGCTGCCCACAGACCAAATCTGGTTTGAAATAAACTGTAGGGCTCAGACCTGCCTTGCATTTGGAGGTTAGGAAACCAAGACAGCACTATATACTTAGACATTAGAGGACACTGGGTTAAGAGGGGTGAAAATAATCCAATGTTCAACACTCGTTTGCCCATCTTCTTTTAAAACCAGAGGAAAATGAAGTTTTCATGGGAATGGTATGATTGAAAAGGTCAAATTTCAGAAGAGGGGTTAAAACTAGTTGGTCTACCATAATGAGGTCTGACTGCAAGGTCGTGAGGGAAAACAGGACTCCAGATCTTCAACATTCATCTTCGGTTTTATTATGCTGACCCTGGCTTGTTTACAAAAATCAATTTTGAAAACCTTGGAAAGTGAAGCGACCAAAAGCTGGAAATTTTGCAAAGGTGTTTTTCATTGTTTGTCTTCTGAGGACCAACAAGCGTTCTGAAAGGAGTGGTTCTGGGCAACCTGATGGAAGGCACCAGGTCTATTGACTATTAACTCATTTCTCGAACTATCTGAATATCAAGAAATATATGAATACACACACACAGAGGCATAATAGAGAGTTAAAAATGAGTCACATTGCAGTTGAAATTAAGAATGAATGACACAGATGATTTGGCATTAGGAGAAAATGTGCCGATGTTTGAAACACACTAGATTTCCTGATGCAGACGCAGACAGTTGGTCAGATATGTGATAAATAGTAAAATACTGATGTAGAGGCCAATGAAGTATATATACATGGTCCCCCTAAAATTCCTTCACTTTCCTTTCTGCCTGAATATTTTTATGATAAATTGATGAAAAGATGAAATGAGTCTGAAGAAAACAAGTGGGTATTCATTTATACCCATAAAAGTAAGGTTCCAACATAGCTGGCTCTGCACACAGATATGAATGGGTTTTCTCCTTGTGAGTGTGTGGTGTGTCCCTATGTGTGTCTTCATATGAGTGTGTACGTGCTGCCTGTCCTCCCTTATTGCTCTCTACCTTACTTTTTGAGACAAGGCCTCTCAATGAACCTAGAGCTAACTGATTTGACTAGACTGGTTGGCTGGTAAGATCTAAGGATCTTCCTGTCTCTGCCTCTCCAATGCTGGGATTACAGGAATGCGCCTCCAGGCCTGGCTTCTTACAGGAGTGCTGGAGATCAAAGCTTCGGTCCTCAGGTTTTTATGGCAAACACTTTGCCCACTAAATCATCTCCCAGCCTCAGGTTTTTGATGTTTGTCCTGTACTCCCATTCTTCATTAGAATTCCCTCAGCTCTTTGCTGCCCTGCCCTATGCTCCATAGGGCTGACCAGACTATACCTGAGAGGAAGAGAGTCTGGTGGAATTCCTCCCATTTCCTCACTGATTTTGAGCTGCAACAACTGGCAATCGCTGGGCTTCCGTAGAATTGGAGCTCCCTGACACTGCCTGGCCCAACTACAGCGGGCTCTAGGAGCCCCATTTTCTGTATTCGCATGTTCAGCCTTGTGGTTAGTGATGACATCACACTAGTGTGGTCTCTCGGTGCACACGAATCATAGAGCTCCTTAAAGCTGCTCATGCCTTTATAAGTAGTCTCTTAATTAAAATGTTTTAAAATATTAAGTAAATTCTTCTTCCTGCTGGGACCTTGATTGATACCTTTGATACCCTGTTTTGTAATTAATGCCTTCTTTCTGCTATGTTCCTCCCAGGGCATACCCACAAGGCTCTGCTTTGTGTGTAACTTGCATTTACAAGTCTTCCAGGAGCAGGTCTGATTCAGGGGAGGATGCCTGCCTTAAATGCATGAAGTAGTTACTGTCTAAATGGAAACTTTCATCTTTGGAGATTGAGCGTGTCTACTGGGTTAGGATCTGATGGCCGTTTGGACAAAGCTGAGTGTGACACACCTGTGGCTGTGAGGGGCTAAGAATTAATTACAGCTGTTTCAAAGATCCTCCACAGAAATTCTATCAGTGAGTCCTAGAGATCTCTGTTCAGAACCTTGAGCCTAGACAATTCAGTATGTACCTTACAATTAAACATTGATTAAATGGGTCGATCTTATATTAGATATTCTTACCATGATGAAATAAAAGCAAAAAATTAAAAAGTTGCTCTTGACACATATACTACGATAAGTTTTGATGAAAGTAGAATTAAATTAAAAGATAGACTAGTTATTTTATCTGATATTACTGGATTAAATCACAGAGTTGAATTTGAATTTCAGACAGACCACACATGTACTGAATCAAATAAGTAATTTTTGGTGTAGATGTTCCCAAATATTAATTGTGGCATGCTTACACCAAAAAAGTTATTGTTTACCTGATGCTGAACTTTAACTTGACATTCTGTTTCTACTTGCTAAATATGGCACTATAGCGATAGAGCAATCATAGTGGTGTATCACATTCCTCTGTGTCAGTCTTGGTTCCTCTGGGGCCCAATAGCAGCATCTATCTCTATTAGAAATGGGGAAGGGAGGACCTTGAACTTTAAGGATAGCAGTTCCCAGCCTGTGGGTCTTGACCCTTTGGGGGGGGTCACATATCAGATATTCACATTATGATTCGTAACAGTGGCAACATTACAGTTATGAAGTAGCAACAAAATAATTTTATGGTTGGGGGTCACCACAGCATGAGGTATTGGGTTACAACATTAGGAAGGTTGAGGATAACCATTCCAGAAGGTGACCTAGTGGCATTTGAATCTAAGTTCCATCACTTACCAACTAAAAGAAATGGAACAGGAATCTAGCTTCCATCAACCTTCTCCTGGAAAAAGGGTGCTCACTACAAAAGAATTAGAGATTTTCTGTAAAGAGGGACCAGAAATGGGTTACATCTGATATACTACATCTACTTGAAAAGGTAAGGTCATTTATTGTGTTTATTCCAGTGAAAACAGCTGGAATTTTTTTCTAAGAACCTAGAGGTGTCTGGCCACATGTGAAATGAAGGGAAGATAATTCTTTACCTCTTAAAGAAGTCACTAGACCAACCTCTCATGGCTCCAGTGACTTTGACTAAGGGGAGGGGACAGCAAACTTCTTTTTTCCTACTTCTAATTAGATTAAGCTTTTTGCTGATTCATAAATGTGTGTGTGTGTGTGTGTGTAAATTCTGTTCTCATTTTTTACTATAGCTTTATAGGATTAATAGAATTGAACATGCTTGTTAGTCAAACTAAAGAAGAACATATTAGTTCATATTGTTGTCTTGTTGTCTTTGATTAGATTCAGCAGAAAATGGACTTCAGATGAAGCTGAACGATAAGAGCTTGTTTGAAAGGTGCAAAGAAAATAGACAAGGAGGGTAGGGGAGGGACAGGGAGTGAATGGGAATCTCTTATCAAGTGATATGTACACAGAATGATTGAGTTCAACTTCATGGGAGAAGATCTAGTTATGAATGACCATAACCATCTACTTATAGATGACCCAGTTATGAAACCCAGGAGGCAGGAAGATGGAATATTCAGACCAGTCCTGCCAGACACTGAAGGAGGGCAGCTGGAGCAGGGGCACTGATTCCTCAGCATTTCCTTTCTGTTTAGCTTATATGCAGAGCAGGTCACTGTCTTTTGAGAAAGCCCTCAGGCCAAAGCTGCAGATCCTGGTAGCTAGAAATGGCCCAACCAGATCTAAAAAGTGATGAGGCCTGAAGGTGTATGGCAAGCCCTACAGTCCTGTCATACCACTCACTGAATAACTCTGCTTGGAAATGTAGGACTTAATTCCATTTACCATTTTAGTGGAAATCACCTCTCCTCTCTTGCAACACAGAAACTTTTCTATTATAGTTCCCTCTTATCTGTGGTTTTACCTTCCACAGTTCCAGTCACCATGGTCTGCCTCAGTCCAAAAACAGTAAATGGGAAACCTCAGGTATGAACAATTTGTTATGTTTTAAAGCCCTTGCTACTCATTAAATGAATCACCCCCCCCCCCCGTTCAGAGTTCCCATGCTATGTAAGCTACCTGACCATTAGCCATTCAATAATTCATCTCATATTGTTAGATCAACTATCTCAAGACCACAATGTTTATGTTCAAGCAACCCTTATCTTGCTTAATAATGTCTTCCAAATGTAGTAGTAGTTATATTGGGAGCTTTTATGCAGGATAATAATTATTAAAAATTATTCCATTTTGTTATTAGTTACAGTTATTACTCTTGTTTCATTCTTTATAAATTAAACTATATATATGTACAAAACAGATTACATACTTTGAAATGTCTATAGTGTTAGGCATCCAGTGAGAGAGTCTTTGATGTTTGTGAACTCCATAGTCTGAATTCTGGGTCCCAACTTTCACCATGGCTTTAAGGAGAAAAAGATACCTGAACCATGATATGAAACACAACTATTTTATTGAACCACCAGCTTACTACCATCAGCATTCACTGAAACAAACAAACAAACAAAACTGTTTATCCATTTGTTCTGAGGTTAGTAGATTTCAGTTTTCATTGCTTAAGTCCTGTCTCGTTGAGAAGTTGGTTCATAGATCATTAATTTGCTAAAATGGGCAAGAATTTGACTTTGCATTTAAAGGGACACCCTCATAAAGCAATGACGACTAACATTTCTACAATGCTTGGTGTGTGACAGGCAATGGTAGGAACAGTATAACTCCTTAAGGCTGGATTTTAGCAGGAAGAGGGAGTTTAGGGTAACTTTGCTTTATGAAATATAAATTATTTGCCTAAGGTCATCATGTCAGTGTGGGTAGAATCTTCTCTAGGACCCCAATTGTCTGACCGCTGGTCTGCTGCTCTGTCTATGGCTGGATCTATCTGTATGACATTGTGGTGGAGAATATGCAGCTTCTACTTTTGTTGACTTGTTCTTCACCTTAGAATTATATATGTGTATATATATACACAATCATACACACATATATATATGTACATATATGTAACAAACACTTAACTCAGGCTCCTACAATGACTTTACACCCAGAGAAATGGCCTGTGTGAAGATTGTCCTTGCTTCCAGATCCATTAGACTGACTGCCTTCATGGCCATGTCTTATAAGCTCTAAACTACAGGTTTGTGAAAGACACAAGCTTCTAAACCACACAGGCCTATGTTTGGAGAGGCATGTGTCTCAGGGTCAAATGGGAAGTGTGTTCCCCCTGGAGTTTTTTTGTATCGCATATTCTAAAATAAGGTACCTATGAAGGGGACATTTGTGTCCTAGGACTGTGTCAGTGGTTTAGTTAATCACTTGGCTTGATTCACATTGTTGTAGATAACCTTGAAGAGGAATTAATTCATCATGACAAGGTTCCAGAAATGTTTTTTCAAAAACGCAATTGCAGTCATCCATCTGAGAGCATCACCTTGTGTAACACAAGTCCGTTAGAACCAAGGTTAGCAACATTTTTGATAAAGAGACAGACAGTAAATGTTTTATTGATTAATATTTCTATCTGTTGGATCTACAATCCAACTACACATCTCTGCCCATTGTAGACCAGAAGCAGTCATAGGTCACATGTAAATAGCTGTATGTTACTGATGTTTCAATAAAACTTTATTTACAAAGAGAAGGCAACGACCAAATCTGACCTATGAACTGTAGTTTGTAGACCCCTGCGGTTGAATGCTGGGAATCTGTCAGCCCTGAATGCTCAGGTGGCAGTTCAGAAGACTTGCAACCTTTGTTTGCTTCTTCAACAGTCTGTTGATTTATCAGTAATCTAATTCACATCTTTTTTTCCTACTGAAAGACTCATTTCCTGACAAATAGCTTAATTTAGTCAACAAAGATTAAGTTGTTACAATGGTTAATGTATATTTTAGACATTAGAGCAAATCCAGGGGAGTTAGCCTTGGATAGTTGTGGAGGGTCTTACTCTAAATACACATCATTTTGAGAAGTGAAAAAAAAAAGAAAGAAAAGGATAAAAAAGGATAAAAAAAAGGATACTATTTGGTAGAGCTGCTAGGCAATAAATTGCTATATCAAACTTACACATGGACAGACTTATAGGCCTTATCTACATCCTGGAATCTCTAGTTTGATATTTAAACATTTTTTTTTTTTGGTTTTTCGAGACAGGGTTTCTCTGTGTATCCTTGGCTGTCCTGGACTCACTTTGTAGACCAGGCTGGCCTCGAACTCACAAAGATCTGCCTGCCTCTGCCTCCCAAGTGCTGATATTAAAGGCGTGCGCCACCACCGCCCGGCTGTTATTTAAACATTTTTAAAAATAGATTTATATTTTATTTTATGTGAGCGTTTTTTTATACCTCCAGCATCCTTGGTGTCCATGGAGGCCAGAAGAGGCCACTGGATGCTCTGAAACTGGAATTATGGATGGTTGTAAACCATCATGTGGGTGCTGAGAATCAAACCTGGGTCCTCTGCAAGGGCAACAAGGGTTCTAAATCACTGAACTATCTCTCCAGCTCATATGTTCATGTTTTAAAGGAATAAAAATAACTCCACTACAAAGAAAAAAATTAGACTGGTTGTTCTCAGGAGGAATTATTTCCAGATAATTAAAGTAGAAACACTCACCCAGTCCAGTTTTCATTGGTTAGTTAATTGAACAAGGGATGATTTTCATATAGATCTAATTGCATTTTATTTTCAGTTAAAACAGTAATGGGGATCTGCTTGGAGAGATCTGGGTGTAAAGCAAAGCTTCTTTTTGTTCTGTTTTTTTTTTTTTTTTTTTTTTTTTTTTGCAAATTAGAGCCCACCAGTTGCTCATCCTTCAGGTGTCAGTGTGTAGCCTCAGTTCCTTATCTGAGTCCAGCGTGCTTTTAGAAGAGTTGTGGTAATTGCTTTTAGGGATCACCTTCTGGGATTTATTCTAAAGCAGTCATCTTAGCTTGTACAGAAACAAGTCTGGGCATTTTGTTTTATTTCTGATCAAACTTATATTTCATCTGCTTACAAGAGGTCATGTGATTACAACAGGAACCAGGGCAGTCAGGAGTGACACATGACTGGAGGTGGCATAGGAAGAGGCTGAAACGCTGATGAGTAGGAAGTGGGATCCAGCCAGGTCTCCAGAGGACATTGGTCCAGGTCGATGTCAGTACTGGCTTGTTTGACACAAGGATGAATGTTGATTGTCTATTCAGAGAATAGCTTAGGGATTCTTTTGCCCCCAGGGGTATAAAAAGCTGTATGGCTTTGCTTCCAGTCTGCCAACAAGTCCATTTCCTTCCTCTTGCTCACACTCATGGTTTACTCAGGTAGCCTGCATACAAGCTTCTGCCAAACTGTAATGAAATTGTTGACTATTTTGCCTTGGTGGAGTTTAAATCAATGAAACACTTCTCCAGAGAGTAACCCTCCAGCTACCACTGAAACTTACATTTTCCATAATGAAACACACATGTACAAATTATAGGGATCAGTAAACCTGGGATTTTATTTTATTTTTTAAAAGCAAACATTTATATAATCTTATTAAGCATACAGGGTGTGTTTCACTAGGTTTGATACAGTAACGGTTTTGTTCCTTTTAACATCAGTTTGAAGCAGATATTCTCTCCTGGCCATCGTAAAGTTGCAAGTTAGTATGAATGTTGAGTCAGTTATAGAACTTTAAACTCATGGAGATGGTTAGATAGTGGAATGTTAAAGTCAGGTACCAAATACATATGGACTGGACATTGGAAATGTATGCTAAGCCATATAACCCTCATAACTGTGGCCTAATTACCTCTGTTGTTTTGTATTGTATTTATTATTATAAGAGAAAGAGCCATTTGTTGGACTGAAAGGGGAAACTGTAGGGGGAAGTAAGATATACCTTAAATTTAAAAGAAAAAAAAAAAGGGAAGAGGATGGGGGGTTGAGGGTGGGAGGGTGGGACTGGAGGGGGAATAGGGAGGGGACTGCGATTGAGATGTAACTTGAAGAAATAAAAGAGAAAAGAAAAAAAAAGAGAGACTAAGACTGACAGAGGTTAAGTAATAAAGTCAGAGCTTGACCCCAGGCAGGCTGCACTAGTGCCTTCCTTCTAAGCCACACCTCCTTTCTTCTTCCCCAGGGCTGCAGATGCATTAGGTTGAATGAGTTGAGACATCACCCACAGCAACACTTTGATATTCGCATCTTTTACATCTTATAGTTCACCCAATGAGTACAGATGGCAGGTTTGCAGCAAAGCACATTGGAAGACATCAGTTTGTGTGAGCTCAACTTTTGAAGCTACCCAGCTCTTCAAGGAAGGAATGCTTGCCTTGGTGGCTACAGTGGAATTTTAGTCCTGAATGAGGGTATGAAAGTCTTAGTTCAGTGTTCACTAATCATTTTAAATCCTCAACATGTCATTCCAAAGCTCCAGCGTAGCTACCTTTCAATGACCGCTGATGGTTGGAAAGCAAGCTCATTGGATTGAATTGGAGTATTTTGCTACTAACAACATCCTATTGTACGCCACATACACAGCAGACAAATAGTGAGCAACCATCACTCCTGTAGAGAGCCTCTGTGTGTGAAACAAACACCATTGTGCATGTGTGTAGACAGTAATGTCCAATCTCAGGAGACTGAGAGTTTGAGCAGAGCAGATCTGGCAAGGTAGGGACTCAGTAGTCTTTTTCAATGGCTTATCAAATTTAGAAAAGAGATTTTTTTTATAGGGAAATTTCTGTAATGCTGGGTATCGACACATTATGTTAGTGATAATAGTGTGCAGTTGTAAAATACTTCAGAGTCTAGAAAACTCTTATCTACCCCCCCATCACTGTTGCTACTTGTATGAATCATCATAATAAATATACTTAGCATGAGATCTAGTTTGCAATCATACTTCCTGAATTTCCGACCTTGGTCAAGTTCCTCAATCCTTCTGAGGTTCAGTATTCTTTTTCATTTATAAACTGGGGCTAAGTCATTTATCTTTTGGAGTTTTATGAGTTGCCATGTAACACCTGTGTCATGCTGAACAGAATTTGGCTAGCAACAGGTTCAATGCAAACCTCCTTTACATATGTACATGCAGAGAGGCTAACAGGCATGGCAGAACTGGACCCTACATCTCCTGACTCTTTGACTGCAGTCTTTGTCACACATTACCTGGAGGTGTGCATGTTTTATTTAATGACTGATGGGGCAGAGGTACCATCCAGTTGTAATGGACAAGGAAGTGAACGCATGCTCTGAGAGGATGGGGAAGTGGGTATCATTCGGGCCCTGAGTGGGAGCAATGGTAAATCAATATGATTTTATTAATTGCTCATTCAAGTTTACATAATCATTGATTTGTCCAGTGGTTGTTTACTTAGCAAGTAGCATAGACCAGGCATTGTGCTCACTAATGGGAATAAAGTGAATAAGATATACAATAATTTCCCTAAAACTCATTAGCACTTCAGAAAACCCCAAAGATATAACGATTCCTATTGGAAATAGAAATTACTTACTTTGTAATTTAACTCTATTAGATTTAAATCATCTGATTACAGATTATAGAGCTAATTATAAAGCTGAAAGGTACATTATCAACTGCTTTTCAGCCTAATTTCTCATTATAGGTCTTTATTAATGCAGTTTTATATAAATGAAAATTCACTGCACAGGTTAGATGGTCTACAGATTTCACAAAACACATGGTAAGGCTGATTTATTGTGCTATCCAATTTTCTTGACATCATCCAGCACTTTCAATATAATTAGTAAAATAGCTGTAACTTTGGTCAGTTTTAAAACTGAAAAATGGAAAAAGAAACACACTGATAAGAAAGAAAAGACCTCTGCTTTGATATGATGTATTATGCATAGAACTATTCTTATCCTCTCTGGTCAGGGAGAAAACCCTTATTCCACTATTGTACTTTACCTAGGAAAGCCAAACTACTATTTAATAGAACTTTACAATATCACCTAGCTTGTTGAACAGCTCTGCCTTGAGAGGGCTGAGAGCACAGTTTTGAATTCCTGGAGCCGTGGCCCCCAAGTCAAGAAGATATAGGACTCAACCCAGTCTTGAAGAGAAGACTTTTGAGTTCCACAGTGAAGTTCAGGGAGAGTGTTAATTTTATTATAGCAAAACCTTCTCAGACCATAAGAAAGCAAACGACAGCAAACGTTTGCTTTCCCCTCCTTTACAAGTTACACAATTAAACTGTCTAGACAATATTAAATGGACCAAATTGTTCAACTCTGCTCTGTTCAGATGTTTGACTTCCACACAGCTTCTGTGTTCTTCAGGGACGGGGCCTCGGTCCTTGTCCTAGTAAGATCTCTATTGCTGTGAGAAACACCATGACCGAAGGCAACTTGTGGAAGAAAAGGTTTATTTTGTCTTAACAGCTCTCATCAGAAGGAAAGGCAGGACTGGAGCTCAAGAGAGGAGCTGAAGGTAGGAGCTGAAGCAGAGGTCATGGAAGGATGATGCTTACTAGTTTGCTTGTCAGGGCCTATTATTCATTATGGCTTGTTCACCATGCCTTATCTGTCATGACTTGCATGCTGTGGCTTACTCAGTCTACTTTCTTTTTTTACCACTTGCCCAGGCAATCTGGTAGAGGCGTTTTCTCAGTTGATATTCCCTCTCTGTATAACTAGATTGTGTAAAGTGAACAAAATGCTAACTGGGACAGTCCTGTAAAAGCTTTTACAGTCACTTGTGTGCCTGTAGAATTTTCCCTATTCTATTTTCCTGGGCAGGGAAGCATTTGTACATCTCTGTGGACTTGATTTTAAACCCCTCGTAGGCATGGACCACGTTTTCTTATTAACTCCAAATGAAAATGGTAGAATAAGTCTGGTAAATGTGACTGTAAGTGGGTATACACATACATTCATTTGCTTTCAGTCCCTGTTAGGTGGTGCTACCCAAAGTCATACTGAAGCTGGATTTAAGGAAAAGGCTTCCTGTACTACATCAGCTCTCTGCTCAGCTGACTTCTGGCTTCCTGCTGCCACTTGCAGTATCCACTCCTGAGTAAGGGCAGCAGGAGTAGCTGCCCACCAAGGAGGACAGCAGTCTGCAGAGGGTGTGACAGGCCCTTGTAGGGAGTTAGATAATTAAATTAGATTTAGAAAATATATAGGAGTATCTGATACAGTCTCTTAATTCGGGGCATGAAGATCAACTTGGCTGTGAGCCATTTTGTTTATCAGCTTGTGGAAAAACAAGGATGAAGTCAGGTGAAAACAGGAAACAAACAGGAGACTTAATGGACTGAAAAAATAAGGTTGAAGTCAGGAAAAACAGGAAAGACTTAATGGACTGAAAAACAAGGTTGAAGTCAGGAAAACAGGAAAGACTTAATGGACTTAAAGAAACAAAGTATCTGGCCTGACATTGTTTTCAGCTGCTAAGTGGGTGGAGCCCAAATTAAGCTGAAACAGAGTTCTTCCTATTTAAGGACAGTACATGGAGCCCCAAAAAGAAGAAGAAGAGGCCCCTGATGCTAGAGAGCTCTGAGAGTCCTGCTGAAAAAAGTGCTGGCCATCATTTGATGGCCAGATCTCCCTGAGGCAGAAAGAAGCTGGAGAGCAGAGAAAGCCTGAGCAAGACACCAAAGGGCCAAGGACTAAGCCCTGTGGCTCAGCTTTTGCCTAGAGGGGTTTGATCTGTCTGAACAGTGGCCTAAAGGAAACTGTGCCTGGCTTTAAGGACTCTGAGGTAGAGTGGCAGAATTGCTGATGCGAAGGGGCTGGGGTCTCCCAAAAAGAAGAAAACATCAAGCCTTATTTAAGGTGAGACTGCTATAACCAACTTACCCTTACGAATCTACATCTGAGAGATCCAGAAAAACGACCGCTAAGTGCGTTAAAGAATCTACAACAAAGACTGTGTTCCTGACGATTGAGGACGTGCCCCAGAGTCTGTATCATACTAAAAGGTTAGGAAAATAATTGTCAATAGGATTAGTGGTTAGGTTAAAGGGATTGTAGGAATTTGTAGGATTAATAGTTAAGAAATTGTTGGTATTTGTTATAAGTGAATATAGTAATAAATAAATAAGTGTTAGATAATAATTAAAAACTTCGGTTACAGGCCCTCTTTCAGTGTACTGCAGCCAGAAATGGATGCCATTGTTCCCACCAGAAATACAAGTAGAAAGAAGATGGTTTGCTCAATGAAGTTTTCCTGTCAAGACAAATACTATTCAATAATCTTTACCAGACACTTTGCCCTGTCTACCAAGGATCATTGATAATCAGGAGATGACAATAGCTTTTGGTTTTGGTTGGCTAGAATTGGAGTTAAGAAGTGACCCTTAGGTGCCCTCAACTAATATTCAGAGTTGCTTTTCATTAATCTAGAAAAACTGGGGTAGACTGAAGAAGTGCCATGGGGGTTCTCACTCTTTCAAAGTCATAGTCTCATGGAATTTTTCAGATTTTTATTGCACACTTAAGTTCCACAATGAGAAGCAACTGCAGAACACACAGCTCTGGCCTCATCCATGGAATCCCTTTTTTGAGTTCTGCATGCTACAAGGTATTTTCTTGTTTTTAGATAGGGTCTTACTATGTCTCCCTGGCTGGCCTGGAATTCAGTTTGTAGACCAGGCTGGTTTCCAATTTACAGAGATCCGCTTACCTCTGCCTCCCAAGTGAGTGCTAGGATTGAAGGTGTACACCATCACACCCAGCTGCCATGAAGTTTTATGACCCAACCTCTTATGATTCTGGCCAGGTAGTGGTGGCACACACCTTTAATCCCAGTCCTCGGGAGGCAGAGGCAGACAGAGGTCTGTGAGTTTGAGGCCAGCCTGTTCTATGGATTGAGTTTTAGGGCAGCCAGGGCTACACAGAGAAACCTTATCTCAAAAACCAAAACCAAAACCAACCAAACAAAAAATTTCTGGACACAGATACTGATTAATTCTAAACAAAGATTAACTGATCCTTTTTTCTCTGTCCCCACGAGGGCAGAAACAGATTACATTCTTTGTCAAATCCTTACTTTAAATTTTTTAAATCATATTACTTGCCTCAACAATTTCATGCACAATCAGTTTGTAAGTTAATTATGTACTGGCTTTAAGAATGCCTTTTCTTTTATCTGTTTTAAATGACTTGCTGTTGGATTTCATTGAGTGTCCCTTTGTTCTTATATGACTGAATATGGGTTTGTTTGAAGAATGGCTTTGTTGAGTTTTCTCTGTTTGTTGCCACTGCTTAAATAGAAAGTCTGGAAGGAAAAAAAAAAACCAAAACAACTGAACAACAGCTGCCCAGTTGTGTGTCTCTTCCAAGTACAGGGAAACCTCAAAGTTTTCTTTCATCTTCTAAGTACTGAAATCCTTCCCATTTGTAAAACATACATACCCCCCTATTTGCTGCTGCGTGCAAAGTGGGCACTCAGAATTAGTGGACTGATGACTATTCTCACACTAAAATCATACAGAGGTAGCAGGTGTATTAAATAATTGCCACAAATGCATGTGTCAACAATTTACACTATGCAAAGGCAAATATTCTCATTAGGAGCACCTTGTACATGTGTATGTGGAGATAGATTGGCTGGGACTGAGATGGGGGAGGGTAGGATTAGTCCAAGAGGACATTCTGGAAGAATCAAATTCTGTTTCGACTTTATATGATTCATGTGAAGAATTAGACTTTACTGTGATTCTCAACAGGCAGAATAAATAAAACTCATGCTTTCTGTGCTTCACTATGGAGCCCACAGCATGGCTGCCATTTTTATGTTTCCCCAGGGAGCCCACAGCATGGCTGCCATTTTTATGTTTCCCCAGGGAGCACACAGCATGGTTGCCCTTCTTTCTTGGCCTACCTATGGAGCACACATTATACCTGCCATTTGTAGAGCAGCACATTGGGACTATCCTTTCCTATTTCCTGTTTGTTTGTTTGTTTTCAAGTTGAAGCTTTTATTTCTACTTTGGGCCTCATTCTCCCTATGTATTTCATTTCTGCTTGGGAGAGTTTGGATGGTTCTTGACTAAGAGCTTGACCAAGTTTTAGTCTAATAAACTCCCTTGATTTTTTGACTCCTATTTCTTCTGATGTTTAAACTATAAAGACTATTTATTTCCTTCTCTGGGGAATATGAGCATTATCTTCTATTGTGAAGAACATGGGTTTGACTCAGGAGGGTTAGGTTTGAGCCTTAGCTCTCATCTGAGTGGCCCTGACTAGACAAATCTTTCTACCTTCCTGGACTTAAAGATGATAATGCCATTAACCCACAGAATTACAGTAAAGATTAAATTCAGTCACAAGCATCAAAACTGAAGAGGTCTTTAAAAAGCTAAAAAAAAAAAAAAAGCTATCATTGCTCTCATGGTGCTGGGACCATGTTGGCTGCTAGAAAGTCTTCCCTTCAATCTTCTTTCATTTCTGAAATACTTTAGTGAGAATCACTTCTCCACACAGGAAACAACTAGGAACATATTTTCTACCAGCTCCTCAAAGTGTCATCAAATGTAGTTCTTTAGATAGAAGGTAGCACTGTTAGCTTTTTTTTGCTTGTTTTGTTTTGGTTTTTTTTTGAGACAGGGTTTCTCTGTGTACCCATGGCTGTCCTGGACTCACTTTGTAGACCAGGCTGGCCTCGAACTCACAGAGATCCACCTGCCTCTGCCTCCCCAGTGTTGGGAATAAAGACGTGTGCCACCATGCGCGCTGTTAGTTTTATTGAGTTATTTCCTAGTATAAATCAGAATTGCACAGAAAACCAACATTACTTTTGGAAACTTTTTATTTTGATGTCTCACAAGTATAATCTAGATGCTTGGTGTCCCACATGTGAGTTTCATTTAGGTAGGCATTTGTAGCAGCACATTACTCCTTCAAAATGAAAGCAAGTTGTACTGTAGGTCATCCTGACTCGGGGAGATCCCTATGGGAATTGAAACCATTAAGGAGCATTGGGTCCAAGGTTCCCCTGTCATATTCACTCAGGGTGTTGGCTCACTCTGCAACTTTTAAACTTTTATATTGATCTTTCTTTTAAAAGTTACTCAATCAGCCAACTATCAGCTCATAGCAAACCACACCGATCTCAGTGACCTATGAGAGGTATCATTCCTTTTCACTCATGTTTTGTCAGGTTGGTTGGGGCCAGGGTGAACTAGACTAGTTTCCTTCTGGAATTTATCCCTCCTAACAGTTTATACACAGATCTATTTCACATTCTGAGCCCCAGGCTCAAAGAGTAGCAGTGTCTCATGGCCACAAGGCAAGAAACCCAGGAGCAAGCTCATGTATGTGAGAGTATTTCCAACTTCTTACTGCATTACATATGCTAATGTCTCATTGCTCAAAGCAAGTACTGCTGCCAAACTTAAACACAAGAGATGATGAAGCATATATGATCTCCCTTATCATGATGCCATAAAACTTATATAGACAAACCAAACATCAGTGTTGAAGAGAAGTATATTTCTCTGTGTGTGTCGGGGGGGAGGGTGGTTAAAGGTTTTTGATCCATAATCTCATTTACTCCCATTGCTAAGTGCATGAGGCTGAGGTTCTTGTAGTGAAAACCGATTCTTCAGAGAGTAGCCTGACTGAGAAGACAGAGAAAATGATGCTCACAGGCAACGCTGCCCTATAGGATATTTATACTGTGAAAAGAGATAAGAAAGGCCATAGGTTTCATACGCTTGTCTTAGTTCCCATAATTCCTCTCCCTTACAAGGAAGGTTGTGTTCCTCAACAGGAACCAATTCTGGTGTGCATTTTCCCCCATGTGAGGGTAAGCCCTAGAGTGTGATCTTAGATAAAGAAAAAGGTCTTAGAAATGAAAATTTGAGTCAAAATGCTGTTAACAGTGCTTTAATTTAAAATCTACTTTGATTTGATATAAAAAGCAAGTGCCATCTGGACAGGAAGCCTCAGAAGGAAGCTAGGAGCATTGTAGTGGTCAAGGCTTCTCCATTCACTTTTTTATAAAAACATTTATTTATTTCTTCAAGTTACATCTCAATCATAGTCCCCTCCCTCCTCCTTCCCCTCTTGGTCCCACCTTCCAACCCTCTCCCCCTCATTGTCCTATCTGCTTTTTTTTTAATATTTAGGGTGTATCTTTTTCACCCCATCAGCTCCCCCTTTTAGACCAACAAAAGACTTTTTTCTTATAACAATAAACAAAATACAAAACAATAAGAACAATTAGGCCACAATTATGAAAATTATAAAGTATAACATACATTCCCAATGTCCAGGCCATACATATTTGGCAACTGATATTAATATTCTATTATCTAGCTCAATGAGTTTAAAGTTCTAAACCTAACTCAGTTTCCATCCTAACTTGCATTACCAACTTAAAAACATCTTCTTAGACCTAGAACATCCTTTTAATTCCTAAACAATTTAAAATTTAACTGTGAGACTATAACTATCTAGTCTTCAACCACATCAGAGACCTGAGAAGGATAATATATCTGAATATACAGGAAGTGCATAGCAAGAGCTTACAAAACTAAGAAATGACAGACAGCTGGCTTTCTGGACAGTCCCCAATTTCTCTCAATAAATTAGACCATCTATCTTCACCCTTTTGGCCCAGTATCTCTGACAGACATTGATTGTAAAGCAGGAATTATGAAGAACTTGCCTACCCTGTCTTGGCAGAGCTAGGCTGTCAACTTACCTGCTTCCAAATTTTGTCCTTTTCAGCCAGCATTCTGTCTACAGTTGAAGCAAGGGATTTTTTTTCCCAGTGACAAGCTTGCCACTAATGCAACCATCTCCAAATGGAGATTCTTCAATGCTCATCATCTACTTGGAGTAGAATAGGGGGTGCTGCTCAATTCACATTTTATCACTTTCAGCTTGGAAAAGAAAAGTAGGTTTGTGGCAGTAATCAAGACAGAGGCCATGTGAATGAATGGCTGTTAGACATAATGCGTCTGTTGAAAGGTTTTAAAATCTAACTGATAAATAAAATATAGCTAGACAAGCTGCTGGAAAGGGAAGTGACTAGACTGGGTACTCTCATCCCTCCAGATGCATGTTTTAAAAGCCCCGTTATTTCATTAAATGAAAAAGAATAGAAAATAATTGGTTGAAAATAGAAAGTTGACTGAATTTTTTTTCATTTAAAATTGGAACAGAAAAGTAGAATTTAATGTGGACTTTGTTCTTTTCTTTACCCTCAAAATGCATCAAATAACAAATGTGATTATGGTAATAGTTATCAGGCAACTAGTAAAATGTGTCCTCCACATTTCTGGCACAAAAATAGTGCTTATGTAAAGCAAACTGTATTCCATTACTAAGCAAGCCTCATTTATCAATTGGTAGCGAGTTGAAAAAGCATAGCTTTATTTATACAAACTACATTGTGAAAGCAAATATAACCATTCAAGCCTGAAATATAGAGGGTTTGTGTGTGTGTGTGTGTGTGTGTGTGTGTGTGTGTGTGTGTGTGTGT
>CAJQZJ010011242.1:1441411-1483565 GCA_907164525.1 Lophiomys imhausi
GTGTGTGTGTGTGTGTGTGTGTGTGTGTGTGTGTGTGTGTGTGTGTGTGTGTGTGTGTGTGTGTGTGTGTAGTGGCCACCATAGGGAGAGAAGCTTTGAGAAAGTCAGTCTTCAAGGACTTGAGAAGAGTCAGATGGATAAAGTCCCAGAACCGAGGGCTGTTGTCTGCTTAGAAAAGGAGGGAAATGGCTTTCTCATATGCTTGGCCCATGAACCTTGGCTGGTGTTGAGACTATTTTGGGTGTTTGTTTCTTTTCCATCTGGACTGCAGTCCCCATCATTAACTATGACCCCAGTTCTATCTAAGAAATGCCAAAGTAAGCTGTAGATTTCATTTCCCAAGGACTCCATTCCCTGCTCTGACTTCAGGAGACACTCAGAGCATCACAGGTTATGGGACCTTCCCTACCCACTCTTCCTTATATACTGGGCTTTCTCACCAACGCATTTGCTCAGCCACAGTGAGACCACAGCGTCACACACCCCTCTCTCCAGACTGTCTCCCACCCTGGGAGCTCCTGTATTGGAGTTTCCATGACACTAAGACCTCTGTCATATATTAAGTACTCTGTGACATAACTTTTTGGGGCCTGTGGATATAAAAGCTACAACTGTTATTAAATTGGCACAAATGAAAAATAATATAATATGCTTTTTCACTTTTTAAAAAAATAAACTTACATGAAGTACTTATTTATTTTTGAGACATTGTCATGTGGATTCCAGGGTGTCCCCAATTTCTCTATGTAGCTGAAATTCATCTTGAACTCCGGATCTTCCTGCCTTTACCTTTCAAGTGCTGGGATTACATGTATGTGCCACCAAGCCTCATATATGGGATTCGGCAACTGGACCCAGGACTTTATGCATGCTACACAAACACTCTTCTTTTTTAATATTTATTTATTACTTCAGGTTACATCTTCATCACAGAGCCCTCTTTCCACCCCTCCCAGTCCCGCCCTCCCACCCTTTACCCCCTATCCCTTCCATCCCACTCCTCTGGAGTGGAGTGTCCCTACATAACAGTCCCCCACACCCAGTTTAGTAGTCACATGAGGGCCAAGAGCCTCCTCATACACTAGGGGCCTACAAGGCAACACCACTAGGGCAAGGTGTCTCATTGACAGGAAACAGATTCCATGTTCCTATTCCCTTTGATGCACTGATTGTAGTATAGTTATCCTGTACTATATGACTAAAATCCAATTATAAGTGAATAGATGCCATGTGCATCCTTCGAGTCTGGGTTTGCTCACTCAGGAAGAGCTTCTCTAGTTTCATCCATTTGGCTACAAATTGTATGATTTCATTGTTTCTGATGGCTGAGTAGTATTCCATTGTGCAGATGTACCACAGTTTTTTAATCCACTCCTTGGTTGAGGGACATCTGGGTTGTTTTCAGTTTCTAGCTATTATAAATGAGGCTGCTATGAACATAAATGAGGAAACATCCTTGTGTTTTGGTGAGGAATCATTTGGATGTATACCCAGAAGGGGTATGGTTGGGTCTTGAGGTAGAGCTATTTCAAGTTTTCTAAGATATCACCAGACTGATTTCCATAGTGGTTGTATAAGCTTGCACTCCCACCAGCAATGGAGGAGTGTTCCCCTTTCTCTATACTCTCGCCAGTATGTGCTATCATTTGAGTTTTTGATCTTAGCCATTCTGACAGGTGTGAGATGGAATCTCAGACTTGTCTTGAGTTGCATTTCTCTTATGATTAAGGATGCTGAGCATTTTTTCAAGTGTCTCTCAACCATTAGAGATTCCTCCTTTGTGAATTCTCTGTTTAGCTCTGTTCCCCATTTTTTGATTGGATTATTTGGTTCCTTGGCATTTAATTTCTTGAGTTCTTTGTAAATTTTGGATATTAGCCCTCTGCCAGATGTGGGGTTGGTAAAGATTTTTTCCCAATCTGTAGGCTGCCATTTGTCCAAATGACAGTGTCTTTAGCCTTACAGAAGCTTTTCAGTTTCATGAGGTCCCATTTATTGATTGTTGGTCTTAGATCCTGAGCTGTTGGTGTTCTGTTCAGGAAGTTGTCACCTGTGCCAATGAGTTCAAGAGTTTTCCTCACTTTCTCTTCCAATAGATTTAGTGTGTCCGGCCTTATGTTAAGGTCTTTGATCCACTTGGACTTAAATTTTGTACAAGATAAGTATGGGTCTAATTTCATTCTTTTACAAGTGGACATCCAGTTGGACCAGCACCATTTGTTGAAGTTGCTGTCCTTTTTCCATTGTACGGTTTTGACTTCTTTGTCAAAAATTAAGAGACAATAGGTGTGTGGGTTCATTTCTGGGTCTTCAATTTGATTCTATTGATCCACTGGTCTGTTTCTATACCAGTACCATGCTGTTTTTATTACTATTGCTCTATAGTACAACTTGAAATCTGGGATGGTGATGCCTCCAGATGTTTTTTTATTGTACAGGATTGATTTAGCTATTCTGGGTTTTTTGTTGTTCCATACGAAGTTGAGAATTACTTTTTCCAGGTCTATAAAGAATTGTGGTGGTATTTTGATAGGAATTGCATTGATGGCCATTTTTATTATGTTGATCCTACCTCTCCGTGAGCATGGGAGATCTTTCCATCTTCTGACGTCCTCTTCAGTTTCTTTCTTCAAGGACTTGAAGTTCTTGTCACACAGGTCTCTCACTTGCTTGGTTAGAGTTACCCCCAGATATTTTATATTGTTTGTACCCTGGCTATTGTGAAGGGACAAACACTCTTCATAACTGAGCTACATTTCCAGCCCATTAAAACATTACTTATCAACCCAGATGTCCTTCAATCAAAGAATAGAAAAAAAAACAACCTGTGGTACGTTTACCCAGTAGAATACTACTGAGCCATCAAAAACAGGGAAATCATACAATCTTCAACAGATGTATGTAATTAGAAAAGCTCATCCTGAGTGAGTTAACCCAGACCCAGAAAGATACATATGGGAAGTACTCATAAGTGGATATTAACCATACTATACAGAGTAACTATCCTACAACCCACAGACCCAAAGAGACCAGAACCTAATATAACTATCCTACAAGAGAGCCTACCCAGCAGCAGATTGAAACAGATGCTGAGACACACAGCCAAGCATTAGGTGGAGCTCTTGGAGTCTTGTAAAAGAGAGGGAGGAAGAATAGAGGGAACTGGAGGGGACAAGACCTCCACATGAAGACCATCAGATCCAACCAACCTAGGCCCCTGGATGTTTATAGAGACTGAAACACCAACCCCCCCAAAAAAAACATATATAGATTGGTCCTAGACTCCTACACATATATAGCTGATAGGCAGCTTGGTCTTCATATAGATCCCTTTGCAAGTGGAGGGGGGAAGGTGCTGTCTCTGCCATGGCCTCTGTTGCCTGTTTGTGGAACACCTTACCCTAGCTGGGCTGTCTTGTCTGGCCTCAGTGGAAGAGGAAGCTCTTAGCCCTCATGCAACTTGATCAACTGAGGTGGCTTGATATGGGGGGACTCCCCTCATTCGAGGAGAAGGAGAGGAGGGAGAGTGGGAAGAGAATGGAAGGGTAGGACCAGGTGGGGAGGAGGGGAGTTGCAATTGTGATGTAACTTGAATAAATAAATTAATTAATAAAAAAGTTTAAAAATAATTACTTATTAGCCAAAATTATTTAATTAAAAACATTTTTATTTTTATTTGTGTGTGTGTGTTTGTCTGTGTGTACATATAATTAGGTAGTGCACATGAGTGCATGTGTGCAGGCAGGTTGGTAGTGTACATGAGTGCCCATATGTACTTGCAGAGGCACGTCCTAAGCAGATATAGATGCACTGAGCCTGGTCATCTGTGCTGCTCTGGGATGTGGCAAGGATTCTGCAACACAGAAAAGATGGATGCAGACAAGGTGACCTCCTCAGATGCCCACTCTCACACAAAACCCATACCTCTGCTACAGTATCCCAATGCTTATTTGTTATTGCCTCCTGACAAAGCATCTTCAGTCATCGGTGTACGTACTATGAGACTTAGAGAAACCAAAGCCAATTTGAATTCAAAATATAGAATATGTGGCAGGCCAGGTAAGCAAGATTTGGCTGTGGTGTACAAATTCTATCCAGTATCCTAAAAGAGTGTCCAACACGATGAACCTGGCATTTGTTTATTAAGCACCTGTGATGTGCTGGGCACTGTTGTGGGTACTTCATATCTCTAAACAAAAACAGATACTTATGTTCTAGAGGAAAAGGAGATGTTAAATCAGCTGAAAGTAAATGTGGTAAGTGTGTGTGTGTGTGTGTGTGTGTGTGTGTGTGTGTGTGTGTGAGAGAGAGAGAGAGAGAGAGAGAATGAGAAATAGAATGAGAGAGTATTGTGGGGGGGATGTGGTGTCTGTGTACATGTGTGTGCTTGTGCATGTATGTATGTGGGTGTGTATGTCTAGTATAAAACACAAGAAACCCTGACTTAACTGCGAAAAGGTAATTGAGGGTACAGGGCAGGGACAGATATTTATAACAATGTTACAATGGTCAGGCTGGTCTCAGTTGGGTTAAGGGGGTGGGAAGGTTATCAGTGAAAAGAATGGGCAGCCAACAAGCCCCAGGATGGAGTGCAGCTGGCAGGCTATCAGAGCATCAGGGAGCACTGAGGAGTCATCTGACTGGGCTGCAGCTAGGTTGAGTGGGAGGAGATGAGAGAGACAATAACCAGAGTTGGTCATGTGGGAATACAGAACAAGGTTTTGAGCAGGGGGAGAACTTATGAGATGTTTTCCTACCTTTTTCTTTTTTGTTGGTTATGCTGGAAACTCAACACAAAGCCTAAAAGTGCTTTACTGCTGATCCAAGCCCCAGACCTATAGGTTTCTTTTCCAACATACAACTCTGGCTATTTTCTGCTGAGAGTAGGATTTAGGAGTTTGAAGGCACAAAGAGAGAAACCTATCAGGAGGTAATTGCAGTAATACAGGTGAGAGAAAGATGCAAGTACGTCAGGGCTGTGGTCCAGAGCAGGTGAGAGGCACTTGGGCTGGGGCTATATTTTGAAAGTAAACCCAACAGAAATCTCTGAGACATTCGATGTCTGAGTAAGAGAAGAAGGAATCAAGGATGAACCCAAGATTTTAGCCTGAGCAACTCAATAGAGACTTCATGTTGATCCAAATGAAGAAGGCTGTGTGGTAAAGCAGTTTTGATGGTCAGAACATCAGGAGTTCTATCTTAGAGACATGGCATTGGAGATGCTTCTGTAAGGGTGCAGAAGTTCAAATTATGAGCTTGGAGTTCAGGGAAGAAACTGTGGCCAAAACAATGGTCTGGAAAACTCTGTGATAGTAATTGTCAACTTGAAGGAACCTACAGTCACCTTGGAAAAATAACATCGCTGAGAGACTATCTAGACTATGTTGTCCTGTGGCATGTCTGTGGGGGACTGCCTTGATTGTATCAGTGGATGTGATAAGACCCAGCCCATTGTGGGTGGCACCATTCCCTGGGTTTGGCTCCTGGTTTGCATCAAAATAGAGAACCTGAGCATACCTGCATTTGCTCTTTCTCTGCTTCTGGTTGTGGATGTGATTAACTGCTTCAATCTCCTGCCTCTGTGACTTTTTTGTACAAGGGGACATAAGCTGGAATTGTGAGCTAAAATAAACCCTTTTTATGCTAAATTGATTTTTTTTTTGTCAGGTTGTCTAATCACAGCAATAGGAAGTGAAACTAGAATAAGCCTTTTAAGTATGGACAAGATGAATGAAGGGGAGAGTACAAGATAGAAACCCTGGAAAGTCAGAGAATTAGAAGGAACCAACCACAGCTTCTCAGAGGGAGTGAGGTAAATTTAGGGGGAAGCTGGGGAGGAGCCTGAGACCAAGTAGAGGACATAGATCTGAATGACAAGGGGTCAAATTGTACATGTTGTTACTGAGCCAAGTAAGATGAAGACAAACACTACCCATTGGAATGGCAGAGCAGAGGCCATGGGGCCTTTGTGTCAGGTGCCTCAATGGCACATAAGGGTAATGTGTGAGTGAGGAGTGCTTGAGGGGAAAGTGGGAGGAGGGATGGAGTGATGAGAATGACTGACAATAGACAAGGGAGTTAGATGATGGTTTTGATTTAGATGATGATGGTGATGATTATTTCTGGAAAGTAAGGGTGGGTTGGGTAGTAGTGGACAGGACAAAAAAGGTCAGGGGTTGCTTTCTTTAATGGGAGAAATAGCAGTAGGTTTATATAATTCATAGCTAGACCTTAGTACCAATATAGCATCTTTCAATGTTAGGGTTAACAGAAACTCAAGGAAACACTACAGCTTGGGAGGTGGAGTCCTGAAAGTGGGGATGGGTGATCACTGGGTCTGGATTAACCAAACGACTTATGCTAGGCAAGCTTACTGTCTAGGACCTGATTGATACATACATGAGGTCAATCTCCTTATCCCTTTGTCAGCAACTGAAGCCCAGCTTAATCTTGTGACCCAGGGGTACACCCTGAACTAGACATGTGGACCTCATAACCATGACTGAAAACCTAATGTCAGTTTCTGTGGGGTGTGGTGTTGGATCTGGCACAGGCGTGGTAGTTGGCATGTTCATGATTTAAGTCTCAGCTCTCTCACCATCTTACTCCAAAGCTGCTGAGCCTTTATTGCATGACGAGGAAAATGTCAATGTGTATCTCATAAAGTTCTTACAGGACTTGCATGAAAGAACAAGTATTGACATGTGGCAAGGAATGAGCTTCAGGAAATGAGCTTCCTGATTCTTGCTAAATTAGAAATCAACTCTTTTTTTCCATTCCTTGAGTTAATGCTTCTCCAATAGTTCAAAAGCACCACTTTACCTGGGCTCTTGAAATTTGAGCCTGTGTCTTTGAGAGGTTTGTGTTTCAGGTTCCTACGATTCAGAAAGAGTGCCTAGAAAACAGGCCTTTCTACCCCTGCTCAAGTACCTATAAAATGGATAATATGCATTTTTCTAAAGCTTCCCATATGCCCAGGAAGAGCAGAGGATTTGTTTGTTTCAGCTCCTTGGTAACTTAATGAACAGGCAGTGTCTGAGTGGGAATTTTGCGAATAAGCTCCAGCTTCACAGCCCCAGGCTGTCCTCAGGCCGAGATATAACAGTTAGCTCGTTCTGGATCCTGGGAATCTCAGGGTATAGCGGATGTCATCACCCGACACATCTGCAGAGCCACTGCGGGAAACACCAGGGGATTGTCATTACCATTTCACATAGATTAGAAAGCATTTGGTGGGACCCAGACGAACACCTCGCCCATGTGATTTGACCGGCTCCATTTTTAAAGGACTTCCATGAAGAGAAAGCCACTTCTTCAATCTGACTTCTCTTCCTCATTCCACCGTAGTCCTTCCCCTAGTCTTCAATCAGTGAAGAATTATTAAGAGAAGCAGCTGAGCAGTCTCTCAGTGAGAGTTGAAATATCACCAGGAAGTAGAATATCACCAGAAATGTAAGCGGAGGGTAATTGTGGTCATCAAAATGCCCCTCTCACAGGAAGAGAAAAGTGAAAAAAACATTTTGGGACAGAATGGATAGGGTCCACCTCTCAAGGACAACTCCTGTTCACAAAGGGGTCTCTGTCATGCCACAAAGGGAAGAACACTAGCCACTCCCACATCATCATGACCATGATAACTGACAGAAACAAGGGAAGATGGGAAAGATTTATTTTGGCTCAAGGCTTTTAAGGTATTTCAGCCTATCATGGTGGAGAAAGCATTTCAGAACAACTCAGTTCATGGTGGCAGGAGGGGGACTCCCGCTATTCACAACACAGCAACCAGGAGGGGAAACTGTGACAGGCCCCAAGGGCCAGGTGTAAACGTCAAAAGCCCATCCTTAGTGAACTAGTCCCATGAGTTAGACTGTATCTTCTGAAGGTTTACAGCCAGAAAGTGCTGCCACATCCCAGAGAATGAGCTTTCAAAATATGAGCCAGTGGGAGAGACATTGCAGTTTCAGCCATAGCTGGAAGAGCTGTGCAAATGTGGTAGTGGAGCTGAGTTGCCAGGCAACGAGGATGAAGATGAAGGATGAGGATTCCTAACTTTTCTTTACCTTTTCTTGAGGGTTATTCCATGCATGAAGAATCTTTGCCCAAATATCGGAGGCAGTGGAGGCTAAATGTGCAGCAGCTTTCATGTGTCCTGGAAGTTCCACTCTAGTAGATTTGTTTTCAAAATAAGCAGGTTGGGTACCAAGAGCAGACAGAGACAATGATCACAAAATTTTGGAAAGCATCCTAAGATGGCAGTAAGGAGAGTTGTGAGGACTTAAATTCTCACAAGCTGGTATCATCTGCTGATTCTGGAATGGGGGGTGAATAGGAGGATAAGTAAAGGCTAGGTGAGAGTGTGATTGAGGAGCAGTCAGAACCCTGAATCCATGTCTCATTTATACACATCTGGGCAATTGCCTCACTTCTGAAAAGACCAGGAATGCAGAAGTTCAGTGGACGAATGACAGCTACCATAACTGAGGATATGGCTGCCTCAGTGAAAGGTGTAAAACTGTTCACTGCTAAGACCCCGAACCTTCCCTAGTTCATTCCCAGAATTTGGACAGACAGTTCTCTCCTTTGGATGGGATAGGAGGTCCTTCCCTTGGACTTGGCCAGCCTGAGATGAGAACCAATGTTGCAGACAATGAAAACCCACAGCCATTATAGACAAGTTCTCAGTCAGCAGTCCACTCCCACCCAGATTGCAAGGAGTGTTAAATTTCTGAACATTATAGGATGAAGATAAAATGAAGAATTTTCAGGCATCTAAAGAATGTCTCTAGTACCAAAACATAATGTCTCACCCCTAGACAAAGAACTACAGACAATCAATTACTTCTGGGAAAAGGACAATTAGTTCTTCCCAGTGATGAACCCCCTGTTGGTTGTCTAACGCAGAGCGGTCATCCTTGGACCCATATATACCACCAACAGAAACAGATTCAGCAGCTTGTATTTAAATATATTTGTGCATATATTATACCCCACACACATGTATGTACATATGTAAGTATGTAACAATAATAATCAAAGAAAAAGAGGTTATACACTTGAGAGGGGGGAAGAAGCTCCAGGAAGGATACCTGGGAGTGGTTGAAGGGAGAAAAGGGGTGGGGGGAAGTGATATAATTCTATTTCAGTTAAAACTATTTTTTAAAAAAATAGATAGCTAGAGTCTCATAGTTAAATTTTGAGTTTAGGAACCAAGAGGGTGTTCTGGATCTAAGAAGATGTTTTTAAAATTGTAATGCAAGTTAGGGTTAGATTTAGAACTTTAAACTCATGGAGATGGTTAGATAGTAGAAGGTTAAAGTCAGGTGCCAAATACATATGGACTGGACATTGGGAATGTATGCTAAGCCATATAACTCATAATTGTGGCCTATTTATTTCTGTTGTTTTGTATTGTATTTATTGTTATGAGAGAAAGAACCATTTGTTGGACTGAAAGGGGGAGCAGTTGGGGGGAAAAGATATACCTTAAACTAAAAAAAAAGGGTAGAGGATGGGGGGTTGAGGGGGAGGAGGGTGGAAGGGTGGGACTGGAGGGGGGAGGAGGGAGGGGATTGTGATTGAGATGTAACTTGAAGAAATAAAAAATAAATTATAAAAAAATAAAACTATTTTAAAATAGTTAATAAAAGAAAGACGCAGTTTGGTGGGAATAGAGATTGCAAAAGAAGGAAAACATAAAAGAAACAAATCCAAAAAAGCATTCTGATCCCAGACAGATGAGATTCTGCGGCCATGGCATGAGGGAGGATAGTAGGTAGGAGAAGAGAAATCACAGGGTCTTTAAGCAGAATGTTATTTCAAATAGCACCAGGGTATCAGTCAACCTGAAGATCTATACTCAACATTTGCTCACCTGGTCACATCTATGTAAGACAAATGGGCCCAGCGGACTCCCACTCTTGACATTTTGCCTGCTTAGCTCAGGCTGGTGCACTGGTTGGTGGTGTACTGTCCTGGTTCACAGAAAAGGCAAAGTCCTAAATATCTCATAGTCAAGGCCATTTTCCTAAATTGCAGTTGCTGCTATTATTGCTATGGCATAATTTATATTCTTTTTGCTTCTGTGTAGCACACGTTTTATTTATTCTTGTTTATGTATGCATTATAGTTGTGCTGTTGAGCAAGCTATTCTCACACTGGGGAGAAAAATGACCTTTGAGGCAGTTTAGTATACTGGGGATCCCCAATGTGGGAATCATTCCTCTGGTATTCACACCCTTCCTTCCCAGACTGATTCCTGGAGTTGGCTGCTGCATGGAAAGGCCACATGCAGGAGAATTCAAAAAGCCTTCTGAGAGCAGGAATAAGTCCTGCTGAAGTTCCAGCCAACAGCCGGCCTGGCTCTCCACCCATGTGAGTGAGCTCCGTCACAGGTGGCCCCATCTAGGCCAGTCCTGCAGATGACAGATACAGAGGTGCTATGGTGTTTCATCATGGTCCCAGGTACAGAACCATGCTGGACAAGTAAAGAGTAAGGTTGAAGCCATTATATTAGGCTTGTGTGCTAGTGAGTAACAGATAACTAATTGGCTCTTTGTTTGCTAGTCCATTGGACCTACTGCCTGAGGTACCCAGGGATCTGCTCCGAGTTATATCTTTTAATGCAGCCCTTCAAAAATATGGCTATTTGTAGTTCATTCTGTTGCTTTCCGCAGGTAACTTTCCTAGTGAACTTTTTGTCCAGTTGAGGAAGAAAAAACGTTTTAAAAGGCTCAGAGAGTCCATAGATCATATACCTAAGAGTGGATGAATTCAGCAGTAAGGACTTTATTCGAAAAAGACAGGTTCCACTATGTAGCTCAGGCTGACCCTGAACTCAGGATTCTCAAATCTCATACTCTTGAGCTACAGATTACAGGCATGTGTCCCACACCTGGCTGGGGTTTTCTAATATTCTTGGTCAATAGAGTTATAATGATCTCTGATCTCATTGCCCTGTTATATATAGAGTGGGACATAGCCTTCCTAGACCTGACTGCTCTCTTGACGCTTCTCTGGCTTGCTGTGGTTTCTGGTTCTGAGTTGCTTTTAGCCTTTTGGGAAGCCTGGTTATTCCATCCCTATGTTCTGTGTGGGAAAAAGTAGTTTCCCAGTAAAAAATGTTGTTGGAAAGCCATCCCTTAGGAATAAACAGATTTCCCACTCTCTGTACTCATGCGGTCCCTTGCAAAACCTCTTCTGTCTCATAGCTGCTAAATGGGAGATTTAACCATCACCATATAAAAATGTACAACCAAAAAGCTCTTGTTAACATTTTACAGAGCCACATTAGCTTCTGCCTCTTTTTCCAACCTTCGCAGACACAGGAAGCCCTGCCCATCAATAGGACCATGCCCTGGCACACGTATGGTGAAGTTCCTGCTGGATATCTTCTTCTCCTGAGACTCTCTCCACGCTAAGGGCTGGGCTGTAGCATGAGCAACAAGCTTGGCATTGTGGTCCAGAGTTCTGGTTTTGAAACTACAGGTCTCTATACTACAAGAGTGAGCTTGACATTTGGTGGAATTTTGGCATCAGGTTGTCTTTGCTTTCCATCATAGTCAGGAAGGCTTGTAGAAAAAATATTTAAAATTATTTACTTGTATTTATATTATATTTAATTGGTCGGTGGTGTTAATCCGTAACCCACCATTATAAATGAGCACACAGAGACCACATGGATTTTAAGAAGCCTTGGCCTGAATTTGTACAATCTTAGCCCATCTAAGCTAGCTCTTAATTCTATTCCCCAAATATGACCCCATATGTACATATGTCCCTTTGGACTGCTATTCTCCACGATATGCTGATGTTCCAGGCCACGTGGAATGATGTTCTTTTCTCTCTCATGGTGTGTTTCCTCCTTCCTGCTCTTTGTTTCTTCTTGGATACTTCTTCCCAAGATGCTCTCTGTTTCAGAAGCCTGATCATCTTAGCCCCACCTACCTCTGTCTTTGCCCAATCTCAGGCCTCAGCATTTACTTAACCTATCAGAGAAAGTAACAGACAGCAAGCAGGCCTCTGGGACCAATTAATTAGCATTTAGAAGTCATAACATCACCCCATCAAAGGCTTCCGTCTCAACCACTGATAACTTTGCCTGCTTCGACCTTGAAACTTAAAGGCTTGGGATTTTTCTTCGTTGAGCTTTTTGTGAATGTCAGTCTCAAAACCAGTCTCATCCGGGAGTGTCCCTGTATACCAGCAGTGAACAACATCTGCCTTTTTTGGGAAAGTTGGTTTTATCTCCCTTTTTTAGAACCGATTTTGTGTATTTCGGTGGACCCTCATCAAGAGTCTCTTCAGATTCGGTTTCTTTGGGTTTATCGTCATTAAGCTTCACAGTTTTCACTTGCTCAGACTCTTTTATTTTCTTACCCTTGAAATGCTTACTTTCAAGTAGGTGGTTACAGGCTATAACCCAATGGTCCTTATTAGCAGTCTTAGCTGCATTTTTAGTGTTTCCCACTAATTTATGCTCTGTAAGAAACACATCTGAACCATGAACCTGCAGAAACTTGATAATGTCCTACAGGGGCAGCTGCATGCTGCAAAGCAGCCACTGCCATCCTCCCTCCCTCCTTCTTTCCCTCCCCTCCCCTCCCCTCCCTGGTCCTGTTCCCTCCTCTCCTATCCTGAGGTTTTACAATACCCATTTCCAAGTGTACATTGCTGTTAACTCTCATCCTTGCATTGCAGAGCTCTTGACCTTATCCCCCTCTGTCACTAAAATGCTGGTTAGCCTTTGACCAACATCTTCCCTTGTCTCCCAGCCTTCATCCACCATCACCACCACTCTGCTCTCTGGTTCTGTAAGGTTGTCCTGTTTAGATTTCATGGGAGTGAGAGCACGTGGCATTTCTCTGCCTGCCTGACTAATTTCACTCACCACAGTGTCTCCCAGGTTCATCTGAGCTGTTTCCCATGGCAAGATTCCACCTGCTTTTAAAGGCTGAGTAGTGTTCTATTGTGCACATCCCACACTATCTTTATCCTTTGATGGACAGATGTTTCTAGAGTTTGGGGATTGTTTTCTACTTGGCCAGTAAAGGCAGCAACATGGAAATAGCAACATCTATAAAGCACTGAAAAATCTAACAGTCTCTCAATATCAAGGCCTTTATCAAACCACAAGCTCAGAGCAAAGTTGGCCATCTTAGAATTTCTAGGGCTAAGGAAAGAGTGCAAGAAAGACAGAGAAATAAATGAAGAGAATATTGCCGCTGATCATATGCTTTCTTAAGTAAGAAAAGGGGCACCAGGGTAGTGAAATGTGTGCCATTCATTTACCAGAAAAGTTTTATCCAGGGACTGGAGGTGAGGGTGGGGGTAAGGGGTTGGGCTTCAAAGTCAAATGCCTGAGTTCACTGCAGCTCTCCTGCTGGCTCTGTTGCCATGGTCACTTAAAATATCAGAAGCTCAGTTTCTTTCATGTGTAAGATGATAACAATGGTAACTTCATAGGGTTGTTGTATGAAAGCAGTGGAATGATATCTGTATAGTGTGCTTATAAGTACTGGCTTTAGAATCAATATGCCTTGGTTCACCAGTTGAGTGATTTCAGAAAAGTCACTCAATTGCTGTGTCTTAGTCATCTGTGAAACAGGAATGTTAACACCGAGTGAGAGTTTACATATATGGGCTCCTTCAGAAAATTCTGGAATTTAGTATGTGTTGGATCCTGTGCTCTGTCTTTAGTGATGGATTCCAATGGCATCATCCTGTGATGTGCCCATGGGATGCACGCTCTTAACACTCAATTGTTATCACCTGTTAAGATGCTTATCTCTCTCAAAAAGAATACATGCTTTGAAAATGAGAATTAAAATATACAAAAAATAGAAAAGAAATGTAGCCATTTTGGAGGAACCTCTCAATAAAATTTTGTTGATTATTTTCTCAGAAAATTATTCTGTTTTGTAAAATCATGTATTGTATATACTTCTGTATTATATTCACAATCCTGTGTTGCAAAACACTTATGTATTGCATGTACACTCATGTGTTTTATATATACCACCATGTGTTGTATGTATAGTTGTGTGTTGTATGTACACTCATGTGTTACATGTACAACCTTGTATTACAGTCATGTGTGTATACTCATTGTGGTATATGTATAGTCATGTGTTGTATGAATACTCATGTGGCATATGTATAGTCATGTGTTATATGTATACTAAACTAATATGGCATTTGTAGAGTCATATGCTGTGTATACACTTATATACTCTACATTTATAGAGTCGTGTTATACGTACACTCATGTGGCATATGTACAGTCGTGTGTAACTCATGTCACACACACATATAAATAGTCATGTGTTGTATGTACACTCATTTGGCATATGTACAGTCCTATATTATATGTATACTCATGTGGCGTATGTACAGTTGTGTGTTGTGTGTACATTCACTTCAGAGACTGCTTTGATCACATACACTGGAAAAGAATCATCTCCACTTCTTATTACAAACCCTTGATAAGCACATTTATGTGACAGGCCATTATACACATATATGTGACCATAATCCACTTCGTGTTGTCTGAATTTTTCTTTATTATGACTATATTAAGATGGGCATGTTTGTACATGAAACTTTCTTCCACATAAGGTTATTTCTTCAGTACAGAGCGTGAGAATTGTGAGTATTTGGGCATATTGGTATGCCCATATACAAGACTCATCTTACAGTGTCTATCTACTTTTTAAGAGTAGCATACCAAGCTAGACACGATGGTGTTTTCCCATGCTCTCATCTCCGCAGTTGGAACACAAGGGAAAGGAAAGAAAGTTTGAGGTCAGTCTACGTGGGCTCAGGCATGCATGCAGAAGTCAGAGGACGACTTTGTGGAGTTCATTCTCTCCTTCCGCCGGGTGGGTACTGAGAATTGAACTCAAGTCATCTGCTTAGTGGACAGTGCCTTTATCTCTGGAGCCAACTGGCCAGTACCTTGTTTCAGTTACAGGAAGCAGTGGTCCCAGGTACTCAGTAAGACTTGTGCTGTCATTAACTCCTCATGTGTTCTAACTATTGTTTGGAATGTGCTTGTTTACATTGTGTTTTCTCTGTCTATTTAAACCCTTTGCACATTTTCCCGTCTGTGGACCTTAAAATATTTCTGTTGTGTTTTGAAGGAGCCTCTTGTGTGTTAAGGAATATGTGCTTCTACTAGTCTGTAAATATTTGTTCTTAGGTGGTATTTTTAACATTAGCATTCTTCTTCACATAAGAAATGTTTGAAAACACAATTGTTGTATAATCTGTTTATTTTTGTGTATGATTTTGTCTATGAGCAAAAACTTAGATATGATAATGTTCCATGGCTGAGGGTGAAGGGAAATGTCCTTGCTTTATGGCTTCACAAATGTTCATTTCTCAAAATTTTTTAATACATCTAGAGTTAAAGTTATGTCAGTATATAGTATGAATTAAGGCTGGGGATTGATTTTTTTCTTTTTTCTTCTAATTTGCTAACCAACTGTCCTAATGCCATCTGTGGAATAATTCTCCCATTCCCCATTGATCCCAGATGCCTTTCTTATCATAAATTAAGTTTTTATATGTTCTAGGGCTATCCGTCCTGTTCTATCGATCGGCCTGTCCTATGCCAATTCCATGGTGTTTTAATTATAGTTCAAGGGTCTTTTAACTCCACTATTTCAAGAATGCCCCACAGAGCTAGCGCATTTTGTGAGCATGAGGGTAAGGTCAATGGATACTTAGAAATGCCCAAGGATTTCTTTCTTCTTGCTCATCTCTAAGCCTCAGAAGGCCACAAACTAATTGATGTTTATTGAAAAGAGGTACTTAAGGGTGCAGATGTGCCTTTGGAAGGGCTCCCAAACACTGCATCACCTGGACAGGACCTAAATGGATCCCACTCTTGTTTAATTCTCTGACTCTGATTTTCCAGTGTTTTGTGTTCTTCAAACACATGTATGGATGTTATTCTTAATATATAATGGTGACCAACCAAAGTCAGGTGAATCATGTGACTAGTGTTACTCAGTGAGAGATGAACTATAGTGACTTTTGTCACTCCTTTGAAGCAGGTTGAATCGTAAGTCCATGGTTTACCTTCCTCCAAATATTGGTCTGGGCTCCATGATGGGGAATGTGTGGAAGGAGAGCTGTAACCAAGCCTGAGTGATTTGTAAAATGTCACAAATTCTTGTTGTAAGCCTTGGTACTTGTGGCTCATTTGTTACAGTAGCACCACTTACCCTATCCTCACTGGCAACAGAAGGTGAGTCAAAATACTTAGTGGTTGGTTTATCATGAAATAGATTATATACTTAAATTAAATTAAAGAATCAAAATAGATACCTGTTAGGACACCAGTGAAGTACATACAGAATGATTTAACCTTGTAATCTACTCAAGTATATTTCTTTAAAGTGGCAGGGCAGATCTCATATCTTTTTGACTGGGCATTGATTTTCTTTTCTTTTATTTAAATAAGGTATAACATATATTTCCAGTGTCCAGTCCATAAGTATTTGGCAACTGACTTTAACATTCTACTATGCATCCATCTCCATGAGTTTAAAGTTCTATATCCAACTCAACTTCCATCCTAATTTGCACCACCAACTTAAAATCATCTTCTTAGATCCAGAATACTCTCTTAATTCCTAAACAACTCGAAATTTAACTATGAGACTATAACTATCTAGTCTTCAACCACATCAGAGACCTGAGAAGGATAAATATATCTGATTATACAGGAAGTGTGGGACCAGCAGCTTCCAAAACTAAGAAATGACAGATAACTGGCTGCCTGGACAGTCCTCAATTTCTCTCCATACATTATGGTATCTATCTTCAGCCTCTTAGCCTAATATCTCTGACAGACATTAATTATAAAGCAGGAATTGTGAAGGACTTGCTTACCCTGTATTGGCAGAGCTAGGCTGTCAACTTACCTGCTTCCAATTTTTGTCCTTTGGGGACAGCATTCTGTCTATAGTTGAAGCAAGGGATTTTTCTTGCCCAATGACAGGCTTTCCACTAATGCAACCATCTCCAAATGGAAGATGCTCATCTTTTACTTGGAGTAGAATAGGGGGTGCTATCAGGAGCTGACATGTCTCAATATCAAAAAGTCTTAAGTTAATAAACCTTCTTTGAATGATTTAAGTTTAAAAGCAACTCACAAAAGGAATGCTGAAATTCAAAGTGAAGTGTCCCTTGTGATCTGAAAATATATACACTTAAAGGTAAGTTTAGTTCCAAAATATCAAAAGAATTTTTTAATCTCAATTGGAAGATAATACTTTTTATATTATCAAAAAAAAAAACAGTTTGCTCTAGGAAATATATTACGTGCCCCTGCCCCCCCCAAAAGTAGTGCCCCAGAGTTAGGATTAGGGCAGGGCTCTGTTCTTATGTTTCCAGTAAATTAAAAGCTTCCATCTAAGGAATTCAAGGACAATTGGACAATTGAAACCTCTGAAAAAAAGGGACCAGACCCCAAAGAAGAAAGTAGCCCTGATGATCCAGCCTCACAGACTTCCTCAATAGCTGTTTCCTCAAAAATATACAACCACGACAAATCAAAATGGCTAACTAAGATGGTTCAGCCCCACAGTTTGTTCCACTCAGGACTTCAATAAAACCCTGAAGTTTAGCCTCTGACTACAAACTTCTTAGGATATTTAAATGGCTGAGCACAAAAGGACTGAACATCAAAAGTTACTATTAACTTGCTTAACCATTTTTCCATTCTTATTTGGGCCACTAACAGGTAACAGGATGTAACACCTACATCCTAAATCAGCAGGAAGTAATTTTAAGAGAGCGATGTCCAATTTCTAGAAGGTGGGGTGGGTGATTCCCCCCCCCCCGACTTTGATCATTTGATGAGCTATAGATGTTTGTTGTTATTTAGGGGGATTGGTTAAAATTTATTAAATTGTCTTATTAAATAGGTTTTGGAGGTTAGACCCAGGGATTTCTCCATTTTTCTTTTCTCTATCCTTCCTTTTCTCCTATGCAGGGGAGAAAAGAATTTTAAAAAAAATGGGATATAGACGTAATATAGGAATGATAAAGAAAAAGGGACAGATTATTGAATATGCTCTTATATCTTTGTATATTGATACAAAATTAAGATTATATTTGGCTACATCAGTATCAATATTTGTATATTGATACAAAATTAAGGTTAATCCTTCTTAAGGTATTGTACCTATGCATTGTGAAATTTTAACCCACTGATAGCAACTGTCACAAACTGTTTAGGATAATTAAGAGATGCAAACTCATAGTCATTCAAACATGTCATTTGGTTAGATACTAGCGTAGTGTATCACAGATGTTTTCTAAGTTAACTGGAAATCAAGTTGCTAAGAGATAAGCAACATTTGTTTATTCAAATGTGCGAAGATAGATAGGTGACATTGATTTTCTAACTCAGGAGTTAACATAATAGTGATTCCAGTCTTGGTGGTTCTTCTCATCTCTAATACCATGACATGATTTGCTTGTGTCAGAAAATAGAGAGATCACCTTGTGTCATCATTTCAGTTACCCTGATCTTCTTTTTTCATTGAGAAGTTAAGTCCTAGTGGACACGCTGATGTTCTGTAATTTCTGTCCATCACAGTTGAAAGCACCATTCATCCCACAGATGTGTATTATTCTGTTTATTTTGTCTTTAAAAAGTTAATGTGTGATATAGTCCCATCACACTTGTAAGAAAGACTTTCTTGACCTCTGTGGGGAAAACATGACACAGCTGACATGAAACTGGATAGGTTAGAAGTCGGTGCTGTCCTCAACTAGAGAGAAGACAATGGAGCCTGTGGTAGGGGAGGCTGAGGGATTGAGTACAACCACCCTTGGCTCCTACCTGACACCTGATTGTGGAGAATGGGAAGTGCCATCTGCTGCTGTATCTCCACCAACCTCCTGGGATTGAATTCTCCTGGGAGAAATCCCTGGTGTGTGACGAAGGGCCCTTATGAAGACGGATGGAGAAAGCATATGCAAATTACTGAAGCACAGAATCTGGTCCTTCAAGTGGATGCTGACTTTTACTGCTAGTACGGACTGTAGGTTTTCCGGTTCTTTGGGTGAGTGACTACACTTGGCTTGAACTCTGATTTCAGACTCAGAACAACAACAAACTCTCTCTAGGATTTCTGACAGCTTTGTACCTCGTTCCTGTCAGAGGTTATGTGATTCACTAGGTCCCTGTGTCTATCTAGTCTCCATCCCTTGTCATACAAACAAAACAAACAAAATGAAACAAAAACAACCACACACACACACACACACACACACACACACACACACACACACACACACATACACACACACCAAAAAAAAAAAAAAAAATGGAGGCCCGGTACCTCACTCCCTGGTACCCAGTGTCTAGAATGCCTCTGCTTCTATTGGCTATTTTTTCCATTCTTGCAATAAAATGCCATGGCCAAGACAACTTATAAGAGAAAAAAGTTTATCTTAGCTTGTAGTTCGAGAGGGCTAGAGCTCCATTATGGCAGTGAGGAATGGCAGCAAGTGGCAGGCCTCTGGCAGGAACAGAAAGCTGAGGGATCAGATCTTCGACTACAAACATGAAGCAAAGAGAGACCAAATTTGAAGTAGGACAAGGCTACCAATTCTCAAAGTCCACTCCCATTGATATAACTCTTAACACCTGAGTCTATGGAGGACATTTGTCATTCAAAAGACCACACTGCTCATTGTCTTCCTTACTTGAGAGTAGTGTCTCGACTTCTCAGTTCCTTACATTCCTCACACATCAAGTACAACAATGGCTGCCTAATACCTGTTAGTGGATTGATGAGTGAACATATATCTAAGTCTCTGAAAGCTGACAGGTTCATAACTGTCTAAGCCTCAGTACACTATTATTGCTCTTCATTTCCATGTTTTTGCAACTTAGGCAATTTTTATAATAATGTAGCATCTCTTTCATATTATGAGCTAATTGTATTACACTCTGTGATCTTCATAAGCCCATATTCCCTCAACATGACTCCACTCACCCTGATTGCTAATTTGGCATGGAGCCTCTTTTGCAAGAAAAGGCTTGTTCTTGAACCCCAAATCTGAGGGTGAGGATAAAACACTGAAGTGTTCTTTGGTCCATGGGCCAAGTGAACAAGTTATGTACAAACCTGTGAAGATACCAGGAGTTTTAAAAGTCAGCAGTTTTCAAGGTAAAGAGAAGTGGTTGTTTTCCTTTCCATTTTCAAATGACTGTTAATCTCTATTCACTGAAAAACCTTCAGTTCTGACCCTTTCCTATTATGTATAATAATCCATTCCATGTGTTTTACTAAGGGTTGGGCTCTATGTTCTCTGAAGATAGTGGTTTTCTAGGAGGGAGCTACAAGTGAGGGTTAGCCAGGATGTTCCTTACTGCCTTAGAAAAACCACAAAGGTTGAATTTGGGGGCTGGGCATGGTGGTGCATTCCTTTAATCCCAACACTCAGCAGAGGCAGGAGGATGTCTGTGAGTTTGAGGCCAGCCTGGTCTATATATCAAGTTCCAGGACAGTCAAAGATATATAATAAGACCCCAACTCAGAGCACCAAAAAAAAAAAAGTTTGAATTTTTTGTCTGAGCAAGGAGATAGATGCTTTCTAGGTTAGGTGTGGACTTTTCAGCCTTCCTCCAGTGCCGCATATGTGGCCAGGGGCCTGTGTTGGCTGTAAACACATTCAAAAGTTGGGGAATTGGCTTTAAAATCCAAAGACAGGGAAGTTCCTCTTGCCAAAGAATTGGTGTGGCATTCTATTGCTGTTAAGTGGCTCTCAGAGAAGGGATCGGCTTTGTGTTCTTACAAAATTTTTATGCATGTATACAGTGGATCTTTATCATGTCCACCCCTCACCAGCTCCAGCCTTCCAGGACTACCCATCACACCTTCATGTCCTCCTTCTTCAGGTTTTTAAGTTTTTGAATACACTGAGTGTAATTAGTGCTGCCCATGTGTGTATGTCCATGGGATCATTCACTGGACCTTGAGGAAACTATCAGTGGGAATACACTTAAGGACAAATAACTCCCTCCATCCATGGCCATCAATTGCTAATAGCTCCTCAGCTGGGGATGGTACCTTGGGATCCCCATCTATTCCCAAAGCTGAGTGGCTTTGTGGTTTTGATTTCCCAGCTTGGACAGGCTGTTCCATGTAGCCAGGTTTGTCTGGTGAGAAAGCTTCTGCCTGGGCAACAAGGATCCCCTGCTGAGGTTGTGAAGACAAAAAGAATGACACTTTTTCTCTTTGCTCATTTTATTTCTGATTTATATAAGTATGTATTTCAGATAAATTTCAGACACATACAGTAGTGTTTCCAAGGAGCCTTCATTCAGCATCTTCTGATGTAAATGTCTTACATTACCATGGTGATCAGTTATCAGCTCTAAAAAATTAACAATGCTATGGTACTATTAACTACAATAAGTTATTATTCAAATTCTACTCATTTTTTTTCCAGTACTTTTTTTTTTCTACCCCAGCATCCATCCAGGATCCCACTGTGCCTTTTGATGTCACATCTCTTTAATGCTACCAACTCAGTGGCAGATGCTCAGTATGTTTTTGTCTTCCAGGACATTGATGCTTTTAAATGGGTTATTCTTTTCACAGTGACACTTAGTTTAGGTTTTTCAGAAGTGGAATACTCTCATCTCATCTCGTCGTATCTGACAAGCTCAGCCTGGCTCATGCCTGATGAGGGGTTTGGCTGTATGGTAGAATGAGAGCTTAACTCCCCCAAGTTTATATGTTGACACTGAGTCCCCAAAGTGATAGCACTCAAGGGTGATCAGACCATGAGGGTGGAGCTCTCACAATTGGCATTAGCACCCCTAATAGAGGATTAAAAAATAAATAAACAGCCTCCTTTCTGCCATATAAGGATCCAGCAAGAAGCTGCCATGAACCAGAAAAGAACCTTCACCAAACAGCACATCTGCCATGACTTAACCATGGACTTCCTAGTGTATAACTCTGAGAAATACACTTCTGTTGTTTTTAAGTCACCCAGCATGTGATATGTTGTTTTGGTTGCCTTCGTGGACTATGACAGGCTCTGTGTAGTAGAAAGGAGACTGCCAGAGAATTGATGGACATGAAAATCTGTGACATCAGTTTGTAAACATTTTTGGTAAGATACTTCAGGACTCTGCAAACAAACTGTTTCTCTCAGTTTCTTCAAGGAACCTTCACCTTGGATTTGCCTGAACTAATGACCTTTGGCATTCTAATGGCAATATTCTGCCTGCAATGACCCTGCTTGGGGGCACAATAGCACCAAAGGTCCTTTAATCTAGAACCAAGGCAAAGAGGGCAGTTATCTGTAGATATAGGCCACCTTCTCTGATGCCATCAGAGGATGAAGGCTGGTTCCAGGTCACACAAACCTTAGTCCTTCCAAAGGATTCTTTCATGCCTGTGGCTTTGGGGACACAGGGTGATACACATCACCTTGGCTTTTCTCTGTGCTTCTCAAAGCCTTCTTAGGAAAGGTAGGCTGTTTTAAGAGTTCAATTCTCAGAATTCAAATGGTAGAAAGGAAAAGCCAACTCTTACAAGCCTCACACAGATGCATGTGTGCACCTGTGCATGCACGTGGGCATGTGCACACACACACACACACACACACACACACACAGAGAGAGAGAGAGAGAGAGAGAGAGAGAGATGTACCAAAAGCTGAACTCTTTATACTGAGAAAGACATGAACCACAGTCCAATCTCAGCAAGTTACTACCATAGAGCAAAAGGCCTCCAACCTCAACAGTGATAATATTTCCGGGGGGTACAGAGAGGTCCCATGCTTGTCTGAAGTGGGATATGATACTATGGCACCTAGAAGAATAAATTCAGGTTCATAGTTAATTTAGGGATATGAGTATACATGGAAAGGAGGCTGGTTGAAGTCCTAGATGCAGTGCAAAGGCAACAGGATATACTGGGTTGTTTACTTAGCCTATCGTGTCTATTTTGTGCCAGATACTGTAGGCACACGGGGTTAAAGGAGATTAGAGGGGGTCACAAATGTCCTGGGCCCCATGAAGCTTACATTCTTTGAGTGTTAGCAATTGCATAGAGAGTCCATATGGACAGAAGAGAGAGGAAGACTTGACAGTGTGCCCTGATATCCTGGCTATGCAGTACTTGGGAGGAGGGAGAGCTACAAAGGAAGATGCTAGGTCTAGCCTACCACTCGGTCTGTTTGTGAGCCATTGAGAGAAAAACTTCAAAATTTTAAGCAAGTTTGGAATGCTGTGTTGGGGTGCATTCATGATTATTTTGGGGTGTGTTTGCCTCACTGGCCATAGGTTGAACTTACCTGTCAGTAAAGCTTCCATACTGGATTTTTCCATACTGGGTACAAGATGCCATTGGCAGGGTTCACAGTCTATACTTCTTTGTCTTCTCCAATTGGCAAATTAGGGTTTAGGATTGTAGGAAAGGACAGACATGTTACTTACAGGAATTTATGTGTGCTTTGTGATATGTGTATACACTTCTGCATGTATGTTTGAGTGCATGTGTGCTTACCTCTGCGTGTGTGCATGCGTGTGTATGGTGATAGGTGGTCATGGCAGAGATTTGAAACCTTCTTGCTTGCTTCCTTTGACATGAGAAGTTGTCTTGAGCCCCTCTTCCCATTCCTGTTTGGAGGACATGCACATGCACCCATGGGTGCCTCAGCCCATATCCTAACCCTGCCAAACCACACTCCAGAATGATGGCCTGCATTCTGGTGCTAGACTTTGTAATGGTGGATGGACTTCAAAGGGGAGCCTGACTGTGACAGGAATGGCCCACCTCATAAAGAGGCCCACAGGGCTCCGGCAGACAAGATCTCTTGCGAGCTGTTGTCTGGGAATTTCCTAAATCCTGGCTTGAGTAGAGCAACCACTGTCCTGTGTTTTAAAGACACATTTTTTCCCCCACTGCCTCGGAGGCATTAACTTAGAAGTATCTTCTGTGTGGAGATTCAGTCGTATCCTTATAATGCTACTTTAGTAATGTAGCAACAATAGAGTGTGCTTCAAAAGACACAAGTGTGTGTTTGTTTTCTTATTCAGAGTCTGCTGACTAAATTTAGTTAGCCAGGCACTTTTCACTGCACCGGTGACTGTCACGTGGTTCACTACATGAAAATCAAATAACTGGAGAGCCGGCCATGTATTTCTGTCACAGACCATATTTTGGTTTGCATTTTGAAGTGTTTTTATGAATTGGATTGCAAAACTAATTGAATCAGAGATGAATTTTGCTCGGTAAATTGAAGTACTTTACAAAATAAAATCACCATAAGAAATTGATCTAATTATTCGGCAGTTTCTAATGTAAAAATAAAAAATATCCTAGTACAGTTTTTTTTTAAACCTTCCAGAGAAGGAATCTCAGAAACACACAGCTCCTCCTGGCAAAGAAAAAGCTTTTATTTAGTTATCTCTTCAGAGATGCAGCTCTTAGCTTGTAAGAACACAGCTTCAGGGTGTGCTTTATTAACGGATTGTTCTAGTTTATACTAGTTTTAAAGGGCAAGGTTCCTAAACACTACTTTTCTTATGTAACATAATTTCATCATTTATAATCATCATCATTGAGGTGGAAATATTATTGTTTTTTGTTTACTTGCGTTTTCCACATGTGAGTGACTCATTGTTGGGAGGGTTTTTAATCTTGAGGAACCACTGGTATGTTTCCTTACCATAACAGATGAGGTCTCAGCCCAGTTCAGATCAAATTCTTTTTGCTACATGGAGAGCTCTTGGGGAGCCAAAACTGGCTTTTGTGAGTCTTATATAAAGTCTGACCTCTGCTATTATGACTCAGAGATTGTAGAGATGGGAAAAGTCTTTTTTTTTTTTTTTTTGTGGCTGGAGGAGCTTTAGGGAAGGAATTACTGTGATCTGCTCATTGCTGTTAAGACCCTACCTGGATGCCCTGTTGTCTCTGAAGTTGATACAGGCATGTGTCTTCCCTTTGGTTGATGGTTTCTCTGGTCCTTCCAGATCCACCATGCTTCCCTGATAGGAGTTTATCTCTAATCCAGGGATTGACACCATGGGCTGCCTTACCCCTTGCCTGTAGCCTGCCCTTCCATATCCCATGATTCACAGAATCTCTATGTAAGCAATGGTTTTTTTTTTTGGGGGGGGTGTAGAGCACAGAATGTATTGCAAGATTATACAACCAAACATATGTTCTTGTCCTGCAAATACAGGCTCAAAGTACACTAGCTGATAGTCTTCCTTGCCCTCCAGAACACTTCAAACAGCTACAGGGAGATGTCCTGCTCACCATGCAGACACCACTTGGGAAGTCCATAATTCTTTTTTCTAGCAGCCATTTGTGTGTCCTGTATATAGGATCTAGAATCCCAGTCCTCTGACCCAAAGCACACAACATTCAACTGCTTCTCAGAATAGAAAGGCTGTGCTCACTAACACATTCCATGGGGAGGAAAAACTGTAGGATGGAGATCCTACAGCAAAAAGTTGGCTGGTAATGGCCAGCCCTGAATAGTTAGCTATGCTGTTCCCAGGCATAGGGTTGAAGGGAGCTCTGAGACTTCAATAAAGAAAGACTGGTGGGGACAGTGTGACTGTGTCCTAAAAGTTATCATGGGTGATGGTACATTCCCAGGAACATATGTGATACCCCAGTTGAAAAAAAAGATGATAAAGCCAGAGGCTCACCTGGCACCTAGCTTACTTTACAGGGGAACGGAGGGCTATTCCTGGAGTACAAGGGGCTGGGCAAGAGGAGAATCTCAAGCCACAGAATATATGTGGAAGAGGTGGACAGGGAGGAGAGTATCCAGGGAACTGAAGTGGAGGATGGAAGAATAGAACAAATCACACAGAATCACACAGCCCAAGCAGGGGATGGGAATGGAAGAACACTCAGACTTTATTCCTCACTATTCTCCCTTCACCTCTTTCTGTCTCTTTGGTGAAATCCTAGATCCCTAGACTGTACAACCCTGTTTCTTCATGTAAAAAATAGAAACAATGTACTCCTCAACCTAGTAATGGTATGAGATCATTTAAGTTCCAGTGAACGTGGTGGATGCACAGAGATCTTTGATATGGGTCTCTTTGATGTCAGAGCAAATGCTTGCAAGCTGAGGGAACAACCAGTAGTCAGAAAGACAAAGGAAGTCAAATATAGCAACAAAGAAACTCTGAAAACTGGGCAAATGGCAGAAACTAAGGATATAGGATTTCTAGCCAACAATGAGGAGCAAATAGGAGCTGACTAATATTTTGAGTACTTTAATTTTTGTGAAGATTTTTAATCTCTCTTTACCACTCTGTCTATCCCTTTCTTTAGACCACTCACCTTTTAGAAGAATGTTTACATGGTATGGTACTGGTTCATTTCCTAGGTAGCCAATAAGTTATCTGTCCCTTTACTGAAGAACAGTTTGGTTGTTTTCAATAAAAGTAGATTAAAGAAACAATTGTAAGAAATAAGAGAACAGACTTACATGAGGAGAAAACCTAATACCACCAAAATAGTCACTATCTCTGGAAGGGTGGAAGGGGGCAGTTTTAACTGTATTTGTTTAATTTTATTTTGAAAAGAAATATGAAAACTAAAATTATAACAAGAAGTTATAATTTAAGTTATGCACGCTCGTGCGTGTGTGTGTGTGTGTGTGTGTGTGTGTGTGTGTGTGTGTGTGTTAGTTATTTGAAGAAAGAGAAAAAATTTTTAAATTGCTTTTGCATGTGCCTGAGTGTGGATATGTGCACCACATGCATACAGGTGCCCACAGAGGCTAGAAGAGGGCATCAGATTCCCTGTAACTGGAGTTATGGGTTGTTGTGGGATGCCCGATGTGAGTGTTTGGAGCTGAACCTTGGTCTTTTCTGCAAGAGCAGCAAGTGCTGTTAACTACTGAGTGATCTCTCTAGCCTTAGAGAATACTATGTTACAGTAGATGTGTGTGGACAGGTTTCTGAAAACACTGACCTACCAATTCCAGTTCAGGATTTTCATGGCAATGTGAGGTCTGCACATGGGCCTTTCTGCTCTACCCCTGAACCCAAAGACCCCTCACCAAGCTATCCTCCATGCCCTCACCTCCTGTGAAACCCTGTGGTGACAACTCTCCTTTGCAGCCAGCCAGTCCCGGATAGAGGTTCAGTCACAGTCAGTGGGCAATTCCATGTGACTTTTTTATACCCCTAACAGCCTCCTTCCTGGTCATACCTTGTTGGTTGTGATGGTTGGTTGCCATGAGACATGGGTCCGTAATCTGATGCTGGCCTTTTGCCTTTTGTTGTTGAGAGCTAATCTGCTTTATTAATTGCAGACTATTTAACTTTATATCATTAAATAGAGGAAAGCACACTGAGGACATGCAACAGTTCTATTTGCTCTAGGTGGCTGGTGCAAGCTCAGCACCTACCTCACACATTTCCTTTGTAACAACTGAGGGTTGTTCCTAAAAACCACAGTTTTGGCCTTTGGATGAAAGGAATTTCTTTAAAATGTGAGAATCCAATATGATAACATTGTGTAAAGCTTCTCAAGTACAAGAAAATAGGAAAGTAAATAGTCCTTAATCTCGGCTGCCTAAATGTCACAATTAACCTTTTTTTCTTGTCATCAAGTTATTTTTCAGATAAATCCATCATAGGACTGTAATCACAATACTTTGGTAATCTGGGCAAATTTCTCAAATTATATGCTATGTTACAATTCCATTACAGGCATGAACAAGGTGTGACCCCTGCCTTGTTCTCAACATGTGCTTTTAGATGGAAATAAATTCCGGTTTATAGAAGAGTTTCAAAGGTAGTGGAGAGAGTTCCTTCATGCCTTGACTCACTTTCCCCTCATGTTAACTCCTCCCATACCTGTGGAACACTTGTCAAGTCTTACTTAGTGGAAGCATAGTTTTATCAAGGAAGCCGCAGACTTCACCTCAATGTGCTTGTTTCTCCACAAATGTCTTCTTCTGCTTGACAATCCAGTCCCGGGTGGCCATGTGTTTGACGAAATCCCATATAAGTGTTTGTACACAGTCCACCTGGATGATGTAGAGTTACAGACTTGACTATTGTCCTGTTTCTGCAAAATTAGATTATTAGGGTATCTCTGTACCCCAAGAGGTGCTATGTAAAGTGTCCTGCTGGTGCATCCTTCTCTTTGTTTAAGACTCTCCCCTCAGACAGGCTCATCACACTTCTAGTAGACAAAAGACAGGACAGAGTCGTGGCCATGGATCCCATTGATATTGCCAAATGGTCTTCCAACATGTTCGCGTAATTATTCACAACCATACCTGATTACTGAAGGTGGTACATGCAATACTCTTCTCAGCATTCTTAACTCTCATGTAAACATTTCAACTTAATTTAATAGGCAAAACCAACATTTCAATTTTTAAAACTCACTTCTCTTATGACTCACAAATTTGAATATTTCCCTGTGAGTGTTTACTGGCTATACTTCTTGTGTGAGTTTTCTCTTCATATCTTATTTATTAAAGTTTCAGTATGTTTTTTGTCAATATTTATGAGTTTCATAATAAAGATATCCCATGGCCTGCCATTTACCAGCAATTACTTACCCTTCAATCTGCTGGTTTGAAATTTCCTTTTGTAATTTTTGAAATGCATCATGAAAGTTTCATGATTTAAAATCAACTAGTTTTCTTTTGATTCATTTTTTAACCTCTTTTAAGCCTGGACAGTTTCCTCTAGAAAAAGAAGAACCTGATTTTGAGATCCAAGCACATTCTGTAATTTGATTTCCCGGGTCCACAGGCTTATCTAAAATATTTTTGGCATTTAGTCTAGAAGTCTGACATGGCCACCATTCATGCACAATCCTACTTCCATAGACAGCACCAAAAGGTCATCTATGTGTTTCCAGCTGACTGGGAGACATACATTCCTTTTTCTCTGTGGGCCCAGGCAGAATCCCTGTAGCTGTTCTGATTCCTTCCTCCCTGTCACTCCCATGTACACTCAGTTGTTGATCATGATGGGTGTAAATGTGATGGGGAAACTTCTCTCAACTGCAGAAAAAACTCGATAATGCTTCTTCTATCTAGGATACTTTCTTCACTCCCATTTTGTCTGCCTCATTCTTACTAATCGGGCAGAACCAGGTATGTCTTTGCTGTGTGCAACAAAATTGCTGCATACTCCACAAGGAGTTATAGTCCTCAAACTCAACTACAATGTCTTGTTAACTTGTTTGTGGACCCACATCTTTTCATCCTTACTCTAACCTCACTGAGTGACCCAGTCCTTTGTACATATAGGAAGCTCAATTTATATTTGTTAAGTATGTTGAAAGAAAAAAGAAATGAGTGAAAAGGACAATGAAATATGAGTGCCCAGCAAGGTTTGATGTAAATTCTTTCCAGGGAATATGACAGTAAAAAAGACAGATTGCTGGAATTTATGTTTTTATGATGCCAAGATGGGTGTTGTAGGTTGACATTTTCCCTATCTATTTCACTTTTTTGTGTAGGAGCTAGGAGTTATTACTGTAATGCAAAGGCTTGGAAACACACACACTTACTTAAAATCCAAGACTCCCTTGCAGCTAGTATTCTGGATGTGAACTAGGTTCTACCAAATCAAACATGCCCTAGAGAGATAAAGAATGCAATAAAAGGGCAGAGGCCACTTTCCTGCTGCTGTTTTTGCAGCTGTGACAGGTTGTCAGAATATGAGATCTAATGATTCTAGCATCCATCACTAGCTTGGGTATCTAGAAGCAGCTGTGTACCAGTATTGTCAGTAGGAGAGTAAAGGCTACTTGGTTCTGAATCTTCTGTAGAGTAGAACTTCTGCCTCATTCCTTCCTCCTTTCTATCTATCATCTATCTGTCTGTCTGTCTCTCTATCTATCTATTATCATCTCCATTATTATCTAGCTATTGTAACAGTAGATAGAAATTACTCAACTCCATTTCTCTGGCCTTCTACCTACTCATATAACCATCTTTTTTTTCTTATAGGTTCTAGAGTGTTTTTTAATTTATGAACTGAACCATTATAGACATACAAGGGATATGATGGCTGACTCCCCTCTTCCTGAACTAAGCATCCTGCCCCACTCAATTTTAACTTTTACCAGTGCATAAGGAGAGCACTCTTTCTATGAATCCAGATGCAGCTATGGCATTGGTTATCTTAATGTTTCTTGAAGGACTGATAGACCAGTTCCACTATCTTTGCCCTCATTAACCATCTTTGAGGTCGTCTAGGAGTAGACCTTTTAATTAGCAGTGAATGTGGCCAGTAGTGGCAATTATACAATCATACCTTATAATAAAATCATAGTGAGAAAATACAGTTGAATTAATGGCTAAGCTCTTTAACTTATCAAAAGTTCTCATAAACCAATGAGGAAAAAAAGTCAACTGAAAAAAATCTTAAAAGACACAAAGATAAATGTCCAACAAAGGTATAAAATACTTAATTCTAAAAATTAATTTTATAAAGGTATTTGTTGGTTTGAAATTGTTTTGAAATGGGGCCTCACTATATAAATCTAGCTGACTTAGAACTCATTCTATTGACCTGTCTATCTTTGAACTCAAAGATTTGCCTACCTCTGTCTCTACAGTACTGGGATTAAGGTTGTGCACCATCACACCGTACACAAAGGGTTTTTTGACTCAGTTTTTAGAGCTTGGGCTCTCACTCAGCAGTCTAGTGCTTCCCTTGCATATTCAAGGCCCCAGGTTCGATTCCCAGAACTGCCAAAGTGGCAAAAGATGCTTCAGGTTTTTCATAGAAGTGTAAGATTCACAGCAAAATTGAGAAGAAGAGGCAGAGATTTCTTATACACCCTCCCTCTACACATGTGCAGATTCCCCTATTATAAACAGCCCTCACCTAAGAGGTACCTTTGTTCCAACTCTTCAGCCTTCAGTCAACTATCAGCTGAAGCTCACAGTTCACATTAGGACTCATTATTGCAGTTGAATATGACACGAGTATAACTAGCAATACTATATATAATGCATATATATATAATGTTAGGGAAGGTCTAATAACATTGCTTCTGATAGGCTGATTTCAATGCTGAGATCTTGTTACCACCCCTTCTGTGGCATTCTCTTGATTGGTTAATAAAAGTCACTGATAGCCAATTAGCTGGGCAGAAAGAGTATAGGAAGGCGGAACTTCCTGAGACTAGAACAGGAACCCTGCATTTTACACTCATTCTACCAGGAGACATGGAAGCAGATAGATGTGTTTGAGAATGCTGGAAGGTAATAGGCACATGGCAGTTTGGGATTAGGTGATCCGGGTTAACTTAGAGTAGTTAACTGAGAGTCTTCCCAGCTAAGGGTTAAGCATTGAAACATTAAAAGGTCTTGGTGTATTTAATTATTGGGGAAAGGACCATGGCAGCTTATAGGCTGTCAGTCCAAGCAATCCAGTGCCATGGGACTCCCATCAAACTCCAGAAAATCTAATGCCAAGCCGCTGGTAATTCTACTGGCCTAATATAACCACTTATATTACTTAGCAGAGTTTAGGTTACAGGTGGTGTAGGCCACCCTTGGTCCGGGGCTCTTTCCCCAGGATAAATGAGGCCACTGATTAAGGCGGGTCAGACCTGTCAGCTGATATCCTGCCAGGCCGTCTGCTGCTCTGCCAAGCCTCCAGCTGCTCCAACAGCCTAATCTTACAGTGTATACTTATTAATAAATATAATTGACAATTAAATTGCCGTTTCAATATAATATATAAAATATATTAGACAATATATCATAATATTATATATAATAAATATATATAATATATATTATATGGCAGTACTATATATAATACATATATAATGTATATACATCATTATAGTATCTTATTGCAATAGTTAATCCTATCAGCTTGATTGCATTGAGATATACTCCTGGGAGTTTCATAAGGCACACTTAAGGATGTGCCTGTGACATTGTTTCCAGAAAACGTTAACTGGAAATCCCACCTTGAATGTGGCTGGCCAACCCAAAGGCTGAAGGCCCAGGAAGAATAAGGGCAAAGGGAAAACATAAGGTTTGCTAGTATTATCATTGTCTTTCTCTGCTTCCTGACTTCCATGTGATGAGCTGCTCTGCTCCACCACCCACCACACCAGGATGGACTAAAGTCTCTGAAACTGTGGGCCAGAATGCTGCTTCCATTGAGTCATCTCTTTTGAGTATTTGTCACATATGGAAGAGTTTTAATTGTGAAAATTCATCTATTAATCCTTGTCTCTCTCCAAATTCCTGGCAATCACTGATACTTCCACTGTCTGCTGACTGCCAGCTGTTTGGAATCACTCAGTCTGTAGCCTTTTCCAGACTGATTTCCTCCTCTTAGCAATATGCATTTAAAATTTCCCATGTCTCTTTGTCATATAATATCTAATCTACTTTTAGTATCAAATAACATCCCATTGTCTGGATATACCACAGTTTATTTAACCATTTAGTTGTTGAATGACATCTTCGTTACATTTAAGATCGGGCAATTATGAATAAAGCTGTCATAGATGTGTGTGCACAGAGTTTTGTGAGAATAGGTTTTTCTTTCTTTAAATAACAAGAGGTACACAATGATGAATCATGTGGTAAGGTCTTGATTTTTTTTCATAAGAAACCACCAAAAGTTGTCTCCCAAAGTGATTGTAGTAATTTGAATTCCAGCAGTATGAATGAGAGATTGTTTTTAAATCTGGGAATTGAACTGGCTTCATAACAGACTGTTAATAAAGTTCTGCATGAATGGTGGCCATACATTGGAGTAAGGTTTTAGCAGACAAACTTTGGGAAGGACTATATATACCAAACAGTCCTTTAACTTTTTATTTTGAGACAAAGTCTCACTAAGTTTCCCAGACTGGCCTAAAACTCACTCTCTAGTCCTGACTCATGATCTTTCTGCCTTGGTTATAGAGTAGCCAACATTCCTGGCTTATGTTACCAAGCCTTGCCTGAATGGAAGTTCTTATTGCTTCCCGTTCTTGGCAGAGTTCTAGATTTGGGCCATTCTGGTAGGTGTAGCTTGAAATCCCATTGCTGTTTTAATCCTCATTTCCTTCATAATGTGATGTTAGGCATCTTTTCATATGTTTGTTTGCTATCTACACATCTTCATCATGGATTCTATGAAATTCTTCAATCTATGACACATTTTAAAAACTGCATTATTTTCTCATTAGAGTTCTTTGTAGTTTGTTCAGTTTCTGTAACCATAAATACCATAAGATACATAGCTTTAAACAACAGAAGTTTATTTTTCACAGTTATCTAACCTTTGGGACATGGGGTGTACCAGCAAGATAGAGTTTGCTGGGGGAAGCCCTTGATGGAGATGCCCTTTTCTGGTATGTGTACCAAGAGATTCAATGCATGAAGATCCTAAGAACTGGTCTTACCTTTGAGGAATGGTTGCAGAGGGCTTAGGGTGGCACTAGAGGCAGATAATATATCAGGTAAAGCTTCCCCCAGCAGCCTACGTGTTGTAGTTGGGCCCCATGTCCCAAAGGTCTTATAACTTCCAGAATTGTGCCACTATCTCACACCCATGTGTTGAAATATGTGAGACCCCAGGGGACATTTCCAACTTAAACCACAAAAGGCTCTGATTCACAAGGCTGCATTCTCCACATCTAATCACTGTCTAAGTGCCATGTGTTGGGGGTTGTGTTCAAAAGGTATATTCAAACGATAAACTTGGGGAGAAACACGTTTATCATGGAGAATTTATACAGTTACTAGTAGCCCTTGATCAGATGAACCATATACAAGTGTTCTCTTGAAGTTGGTAGCTTGTTTTTTACTCTCTTATCCACATGTTTTTTGCAGAGTAGAAATTCTGACATGCTAGCATTTAGACCCAGAAATCCCATGCTGCTTATTTGGAGCGTGTTATGCATCACGATAAGCTTATAAATTAGTTAATTTCTCATATACAAGTTTGGTTCTCATGAGTCTTTAACAATATTGATTCTCTTAAGTCAGAGGTGTCAATCATTCACCTAGATTTATTGGTCCTGGTCAAGATGCTCTTGGTTTTTACGGCTGTATCAGGGAGTTCTGCTATTGTTTAGTGGGGAGGCATTAACAATGCTACTAAATATCCATCTGTGCTGTAAGACAGCTCTACCATTTGCTACCTAACTCACAATGCCAATATTGTCAACACTGAGGAAGTCTGTCTAATAAATTCAAATTAAATAAGTGTATAGTTCAGGATTCATTCATTTAATCTTTGGGGACAGCAATGTCAGTAACCTACATTAAGTAGAATATGTGTGTATTATAATTTTGAAAAATGCCCATCCTGGAAATAGTTGCTCAAGAACATGAAAAGGGACATGTAGATGTTCTTTTCAGAATTTTTTTAAGTGAAAATTTCTAAACAGCCTCAGTGTCCATCAATGAGGCTGATGGCTAATGTTGGCAAATGAGTGAGTTCTGTCTGCATGGAGAGCTGTAAGTTATGTGACTCACTCTGCCTGTCACCCACAGTCCCTTTTGAATGTCCTGTTTTGTGCATGGATTTGTTATAAGACCAAATCCCAGGCCTTCTTCCATTCTGGGATTCCTGGTTTTGGAAACTAGGAAGGACAGACCCTTTCTCTGTTATCCCATTGATGGGAGAGTCACTTCACCCAAATTTGAACTAGAAGAAGGAACTTTGAGCCATGAACTAGGTGGAAGCAGACTGATCATTGGAGTTTAAGTTCCTGAATGCAGGTATCAATGGGAAGGAGGGGGCTGCCTCCTGACCTCACAGTTCTTGCTAAGTGAATCAAGCTTCTTTTTAGTTAGTCCATCTGAAAACCCCGAGTTCTGTTATTAGAAATCTTGGTTAAGCAGCTAATTATTTAATTGTTCAGGAAAAAATAAGAATAACAAGGTGAGAGATGCCTGGAGACATTTTTAAAACACATATGTAATATAAAGTTAACCATATTGTACACAAGATTAACTGAGCAATTTCCTTGGCCTTTCTGAACCATTAATATAACTCAAGTAATAAAAACATTTTAGTCACGAAGGGGAGATGAGACCATTGATGAACAGCCTTAGAAGTAAGAAATTGGCCCATTAAATATGCATGCTAGATTTCTGTAATTATAAATAGTCTAACTGATAAGTTGCAGAATTCTATGCCATAGTTAAAAGAGAAGTACATCTGGACATACTAGGAAGAAGAAATTAAAAAAAGAAATTAAGACAGGTTCTTGCTATGTAGCCTTGACTAGTCTGGAGCTGGCCATGTAGACTAGGCTGGTCTTGAACTCATAGATATCCATCTGCCTGTCTCTCCCTCCTGAGTGCTGGGATTAAAGACATACACCACCACAGCCAGCAAGAAAAATCAAATTTTAGAACATTCATTGACTCTAGGGATGTTTGCTGAGCTCTGATTATTTCCTACTCTGTATGCTGGACAGTACAGAACTGGCTTCTGCTCTCATGGAATATTATTTAAAGTGGTAAATTATGAGAAATAAAAGTGTCTAACAATAATGGAATGACAAATACTGATTATTATGAAACAACCATGCTATGGAAGTATTTACAGTCATTAAAATAATTATAATTACAATTTATAGATAAACTAAATTTATAAATAAAATGATTACAACTAAAATTTATGTGTATCATCCACATATAGAATAATTTGTTTTCAATTGTATGTAACCAAAAGAAGTTCTATTAAAATGCTAACAGGACTCTTTTCTGAATGTTAAAATTGGGGCCCTGTGTGTATCCTAAATTTTTGACAACTTTCATATATTGTTTTAGAAGTAAAAAAATATATTATTTATACTCATAAAATTGCTCAAGAAAAATAGATATTGTCCTAGTTTCTTTTTCCATTGTTGTGATAAAATACCCTGACAAATTCAGCTTAGAGGAGAAAGGTTGTAGTTCCAGGTGACAGTCCATTAATACAAGTGAGTCAAAACATCAGCTAGGCATATTGCAGCCACAGTCAAAAAGCAGAGAGCTCTGAATGCATGCATGTTTGTGCTCAGCAACCTTTCTCCACTCTAACTTTGTCTATTCATTCATTCATTTATATGTGTCTGAGTGTTTGCCTTCATGTATATATGTGCACCACATGCATGCAGTATCCCTCAAGGCCAGAAGAGAGTGTTGGATCTCCTGAATCTGCAGGGACAGGCAACTGAGCTGCAGTTTGGGCATCCATAACATAGCCGAGGTCCTCTCTCAGAGCAGCAAGTGCTCTTAAATATTTAGCCATCTCTCTAGCTACCCGGTTCTCTACTCTTACACAGTTCAGGATCCAGACTCAGAGAATTGTGCTACTCATAGAGAATGGGCCCTCCCACTTCAATTAACAGCATTAAGATAATTACAGATAAACATGCCCATAGGCCAACTTGGTCTAGACAATCCTTCATTGGGACCCCCCCTTCCCAGGTAAGCCTAGACTGTTTCAAGCTGATAATTAAAATTAGTTATTACAGACCATGTTTGCAAAACAACCCATAAGAACATATTAGCTATATAAACAGATATATGTAGGTAACATGCATATACAACATATATGTTATAAGTAGGTTAAACACTGATCATGTTATTAAACCCTTTACAGATTCTTATGAGAAAGCCATACAGTTTGATCTGTTCCACTGCAAATGGTAAATCTCACTTTGGTGGATGACCACCAGTTACAGAATGGATCAAAGGTATTAACTGCAAACGGTAAATCTCACTTTGGTGGATGACCACCAGTTACAGAATGGATCAAAGGTATTAGTTGGGCCACATTTGCTACCAGTGGCAGGTTGGGAGTCAGCAGTCAAATTATAGTGAGCTTATCTGAGACGGATGTGGTGTATCAGAGGATGCTGCCTTGTCCTTAACTATGATCTTTGTCTATAAGTACACACTCAAAACTTGCATAAATAATACTTAAGATGGGATACATGGAGCATCTAATTCAATCTCTTTTGTCTGGACCAGGCAAGATGGGACCTCCTCTTGACATCAAGCTGGGAGCCTTGAACTGTACAGCTTTCAGGGTCCAGTGGAAAACACCGAAGCACTCTGGTATCCCCGTCATCGGGTACACAGTGAGTACAGGGGCACGAAGGGTTCTGAAAGTGTGTGTGTGTGTCTGTCTGTCTGTCTGCCTGTCTGTGTGTCCATGTGTGTACCTCCTGTACAGGTCGGCACAGGATCCTTTATCTGCTTGAGATAAAAAATGTTTTAGATTGGGGATTTTTTTTTTTTTTTACCTTAAGATTTCTGCCTAACATGTGATTAGATATCCTGGGGCTAGGATCCAAAGCCAAAACCAAAAATCTAACAATGGTTCATCTGTACCTTATACATACATACAGCAGGAGACACTTCTATATAATTTTAGTGTATCTAGGTTTTCATTCATCATGTGAAGTCAGGTGTGAAATTTTATTTTTGTATTTTGGTATCACATCAGCACTCAAAATGTTTCAGAGTTTGAAGCAATTCAGAGTTTGAGTTTTGTGTTGTAGGTACTCCCCCTGTCTTTTGACTCCTTACATCAGTCCTCTTGTGTTAATACCTGTGGCATTCTCCTCTGGTGAGTGGGTAGCACCATTAATCCATTGAGATCTCTCCATTCCTTTTGCTATGTAGCAAAGGGAAAAGAAAGCAGGGAGAGTACATGGTTTCTGCTGCCAGCTGCATATCATCGAATTTAGATAGTAATTCAGAAGCAGAGAAAATCACAAGGAGTCGATGATGACAGAATCTGAGATAGGGGCACAGAGGTAAATCAGAGAAGTTGTTAGTGACTGTATCCTTTCCACCAGAGACTGCAAGCAAGGCTTCACTATCATTGCAGTTCACCAAAACATTTTTCTTTGAATAGCGTTTTAAAAAATGAGTTAACTTTAGAAGTCAGGGAATTTCAGACTTCTGAAGTCTCTGTGACATTGGGAGAACTGACCATCAAGCTCACAATGCCCTGCCCACGGGGTCGAGTATTTCATCTGGGATGGAGAGGAAGCTGCTTATTTCCCTCGAGTCCCACCACTCCCTCCTGTCTTTGTTTCGCTGAAGAACAGAGGCTGTTGTTTATGGTATGCACCCTCTGGTCTTTTTAATGTAGAAATCTATTTTGAGACTGTCTTAGGACTTTTGGTGCTGTAATACAACAGCATGACCAAAAGCAGCTTGGGGAGGGAAGGGTTTCTTTATTCATCTTGCAAGTTTCAGGTCACACTCTATCACTGAGAGAACTCGGGACAGGAAATCAAGCAGGGCAGGAACCGGGAGATGGGAACTGAAGTAGAGGCCATGGTCTTCCAGCTGCTTGCTGGTTTGCTCAACCTGCTTTCTTCCAGCACCTACAACCACTACCCACATTGAACTGGGCCCACTCACATCAATTATCAACCAAGAAAATGTACGACAGGCTTACCAGGGGTCACTCTTATAGGGGTATTTTCTCAGTTGTTTCTTTTTCCAAAATGACTGTATCTTGTGTCAAGTTGTCATAAAATGAGCCAGGACAATGACTCATCTACAAACATGGGAAATGAGTGCCCCAAGGAGATTATATTTTCGGGGGAACAAGGAGGAGCTGAGTCCATCTCTACCCATTCTTCCTCACTGTAGGGATCTTTCTCCAACCCTCTGCAGGCTTATGGCCCTACTAGATACTACTGTTTATTCACAGGGACATATTACTTACGGGGCAAGGTGACATCCCTCAGTAGCCACAGTCCTTTTGGGTGCTTTTGAACTATGATCTTAGGGAAATGTTGCCTCTATTCTCACCAAGGTCTCTGCTTCTTTCCAAGGTGTTCTACTCTGAGGTTGGTTCAGATAAGTCCCTCCAGGATCGGTCACATAATGTACCTGTTGGCCAGGATACCCTAATCACTGTGAGTACTTCCATGTAGGTACCAGAATGCGTGGGACCTCAGGGAAACACAAATAGATTTCTGGCTTTCTACATGTACTTCTATGTATAAGAACAAGGGTTTGTGTTAACTTTCTCAATTTTTTTGCTGGGTGCACTGTTTTGGTGACATCCTATCCCTCTTCTCCTCTGTAGAAGGGAAGGGGTTTGGTGAAAGGGTCCATCCCAGACACACTTCATTCTTCCCTGACTGGAATCAGCCACACAAAGGCCTCCCCTCTCCGCTATTCTTTTCTTCATTAATTCAAGGCTAATCACTTTTGTAATCTCAACAAAACTTTATAAATAAATATGACACATCTGTGTGTTCCCAACTGGCTGGAGACATGATGCAGAAGAAAATGATGTAACTTGAAATGTATATTCACATGGTCTGTTGTTTATTTTATTTTCCCAGGCAGGCACCACATGTCAGATTCTCTTGTTTCCTGTCAGGGTCTCTCAGGGTGAAATTTTTCCTTTTGGCTTCTTCTGGTACCTTTCCTTCCCACTCCTCCTTCCCTTTCTGCCCCTTAATCTGCAGACTAGAGAATCAGAATAGCTCCATAAAGCATGACACCAATGCCTACAAACAACACTGTCACGATGGCGGTGGTGGCATTGTCTGTCACTCCCATTTAATAAGTGCCTGCTGAGTATGGCACACCCCAGAACCCATTTGTCATCTTCTATAAGCCGCCTATTAAGTGTCTGATGCCGCCAGGCACTGTCCCTCTGCTTTATGTTTGTTTTTCTGTTTAATCTTCACAACTCTTCTATGACCTCATTCTGCTGACAGGAATGCTGAAACAGAGACGTGAAGTATCTCCCACAGATCATATATTAAGAAGAACCAGCGTCGCCTGCACACTTCGGGTGGAGGTCTGAGCTACAGACCTCTTTCATTTTTACTTAAGTCTCATGACCTGAGAGGACTAGCTATGCTTTTCAGCTTGTTTGTATCTTCCCATCAGCCCTCAGCCCTAAACTCATTAGCCTATGAAGCCCTCAGCCCCAGCCTGTGGTTCTCTCTTCCCTCTATTAATGACTATGCATAAACATAAGAAGCCAAGAAGATAGAGTGGGAATGCTTGCACAATGGCACTCCAATGAATTTGGGTGCCTATGCTACAACAAACCAAGGATTCTAATGCTACCCTAGGCCACAGATAATATCTATGGCTACCAACCTGCATGTCAGAGTACCTTGGGGGTCTTCAGCAAAGCTTATAAGGATGTTCTGTAGTATTTTAAAACTTTGGGGCTGGCAAAAGGCTTGTTGGTAAGAAGACATTGATGCACAACCTTGTGACCTGAGATTGTTTCCCAAGACAAGTGAAGGTGGAAAGAAAGGGCTGGCTTCACAAAGCTGTCCTCTGCCTTTAATACATGTGTCATGACATTCATGCCCCCACATATATGTCATCCATACATAAACACACATAATAATAATGATAACAATAATAATAATAACTTTCAAGGAAAACAGTACCATATCTGTGAATTAATATTAAGAAAGTGTTTGGCTCTCACTACTCAGTAAATGAAACTGAGTATTCCTTTTGGCTCAGAGATAGCATAAAAGGTTTCTGAGAAGTTAGGCGTTCCTCAAGCCGAGGACATTTGGGACCTCTCTGCTTTAGCACATCTACCTGTAGCACAGAGATGTTGTGAGAATTAAATGAAGCAATAGTTACAATGCTTGATGCACAGAATAAGGCCTGGGAAGTGGTTACGAAAATTTACATCGGAAAGAAAGCAGTGTGTCTGCCTCTGCCTTACTTGCGGGCAGAGGCAGGAGCTGTGTGCATTGAGTTTAGCCCTACAAATTTTCTCTTCTTCAGTCTCTTTTGCTTTCCTTTCTTTCTCTCTCCTCAAGGACCTCCTGGTAATCAGGCAATTTTTATGTGTCTTGGGGAAGTTGAACCCCTAACCCCAGCCCAGGATCAGGGGAAGGGGGTCCTCTTCACCGAGATGTTAAATTTTCTGCATCCACTTATCCTATGTAAGGTCCATGTAGATAACTAATCCTAGGACTAACAAGTGGGATTTTAATCATTTAGGAAGGGGTATTAGCCTCTTTGTGCCTGGTGTGTTGTCTCACATGGCAAAGAAAACTAAAGGGTTGAAGTCATTTGAACTCTGTTCCACAATTACAAGAAGTTGATTGAAAAAGAGAAAACATTTAACCTCATGAACAGCATGCTGGGGGGAGCCGACCCTCCCACCCAACCTCTCTTATCCTTACTTTTACTGCCACAGAGTGTCTGTATAGGAACGTAGGCCCCATCACCAAAAATAAAACTTGATTTTATTTTCCAGATTGAGTGGCAAGTAGGGAATCAGGTTGACAACTGGATAGCCCTATTTAAATAATACATTGAAAGAGGGACACAAAACAGCAGATATTCTGACCAAAATAATCTGGCTGGCAATATGGAATTCTTAGGGATTGTTTGATAGTCTTCCTTCCACAAGAAAGCTTTTTGAACCCACTTTATCTTTTGCCTTAGAAAGATGACTTGTGGCTCCCCTCTGGAAAACAAAGAAAATTTGATAATATTTTTGAGAATTAGAAACAGAGAGTGATGGTTAGACTGGCAGTTTTTACATTTTGGTCATGTATCATCAGTTAAGTATTTGAACACACACCAATATATGTATATTTATGTATTTATAAATTATGCATGTAGGACTATACTAATGTATTATGTACATTATAAAATCCCTCAGAATCTTAAAGAAGAGATAAGACAGAAATAGGAAGTTCTGGTTCCTTCTGTTATCTCAGTCGGTTGTGTTGCTGACCTAAAGGCTCTGGGCAGTTCTTTGCATTCCACTGGCCTGCCTGACCAGAGCATTGATTTTGTTTAGGTCATATCTAAAGTTAGAGGCAGAAAACGTGGGAATCAGAAGATTTGTTTCTAGTCCTCACTCTATTATCACCTGAGCAAAGGTGAACTTTGGCAAGGTTTCTGAGCTCATCAGAATCTCTTTGACAGAACATGGGTACACTACCTATGCTTCCTGACCAGGACCACATTGATCGACAGAGGACATGTGGAAATATGTCTGAGTATCTTAGTGAGCAAACACCAAGGTTACAAACTCTCTTATAGGACTCAGGAGACATTCCACACAAGATGGATTTTTATCCCCAGGCCTCCCTTCCATCCAGTTACTCTTTTCTTAAGATTGTGTGTGTGTGTGTGTGTGTGTGTGTGTGTGTGTGTGTGTGTGTGT
>CAJQZJ010011242.1:1502200-1523475 GCA_907164525.1 Lophiomys imhausi
ATTACAGCATCAATCTTCAGCCATTTGGCCCCATTTCTCTGACAGACATTGGTTGTAGAGCAGGAATTATGAAGGACTTACCTACCCTGTCTTGGCAGAGCTAGGCTGTCAACTTATCTGCTTCCAAGTTTTGTCCTTTTTGGACAGAAGTCTGTCTACAGTTGAAGCAAGTGGTTTTTCTTGCCAAGAGAACGGCTTACCACCAATTCAATCATCTCCCACTGGAGATTCTTCGATGCTCATCTTCTACTTGGAGTAGAATAGGGGGTGCTGTCAGGAGCTGACATGTCTCGATATCAAAAAATCTTAAGTTAAGAAAACATCTTTAAATGCCATATTCTGCAGATCTCTTGAGGTTTTTGAAGATGCCCTATCTATCTCTTATATTTAGATAAGCAAATATTGCTTGTCTCTTAGCAACTTGATTTCTGAGTAGCTTAGAAAATAACTGTGATAGACTGTCATAGTAACTAACAAAATGACACGTTTTCATGACTATTAGTTTCCGTTTCTTAATTATCCTAAACAGTTTATGTCTGTTGGTAGCAAGAGGTCAAAACTTGACATTTCATCTTTCTTTCTTTCTTTCTTTCTTTCTTTCTTTCTTTCTTTCTTTCTTTCTTTCTTTCTTTTCTAGGTATTTATATCTTTTAATTTTTTTGTTTATTTATTACTTCAAGTTACATCTTCATCACAGTGCTCTCTTTCCACCCCTCCTGGTCCCACCCTCCCACCCTTTACTCCCTCTCCCTCCTATCCTACTCCTCCAGAGTGGGGTGTCCCTACCTATCAATTCCCTCCCCACCCAGTTTGCCAGTCATATGAGGGCTAAGAGCTTCCTCATGAACTGGGGGCCTACATGGCAGTACCCCTAGGGCAAAGTGTCCCCTAACAGGTAATAAAGTCTATGTTCCTGTTCCTTTTGGTGTGTTGATTGTAGAATAGTTATCCTGTACTATATGGCTAAAATACAATTATAAGTGAATAGATGCCATGTGCGTCTTTCTGAGTCTGGGGTAGCTCACTCAGGATGAGCTTCTCTAGTTCCATCCATTTGGCTGCAAATTCATGATTTCCTTGTTTCTGATAGCAGAGTCATATTCCACTGGGTAAATGTACCACAGGGTTTTTTTTTTTTTTATCCATTTTTCAGTTGAGGGATATCTGGGCTGAGATTACATCTCACACCTGTCAGAATGGCAAAGATCAAAACCTCAAATTACAGCACATGCTGGCAAGGTTGTGGAAAAAGGGGAACACTCCTAGTGGGAGTGCAAACTTGCATAACCACTGGGAAAATCAGTCTGGCAATATCTTAGAAAACTTGGAATAGCTCTACCTCAAGACCCAGCCATACCACTTGGGTATACATCCAAATGACTCCTCACCAAACCACAAGGACGTTTCCTCATCTATGTTCATAGCAGCCTTATTTGTAATAGCTAGAACCTGCGGTCTTTCTTTTTCCCCAGACCAGGAACTGTCAGGACATGCAGCTCACAGTCGCTCCCCATGATAAACTGAAGGAACATCTCCCTTTCCTGGACTTTAAGTAAATTGTGCTAGTGAAAAACACATATTTAAGAAGTAAAATCTATCCAGGCTTCTCTTTTCACTTCTTTTCCTGATCTTCACAAAAGACAAATACAAACATGTTGTGTTTCCTGCTACTCTTGAAGTACCTGCAAGTTGGGGGCACTTAACACCAGAGGGGACCAGGGAACCAGCTGAAGGTGTAATAATTGCCCTCTGGCCACCATTGCCACAGTTTTCCATTCAGTATCAAGTGTTTTGTTTTATTTTCCAATTTAGCCTCATCCCATCAACCCAAATTGGCCTCAGAAGTTCTTAGTTGTGACCTTGGCCAACTTTCTTGCCCTTTCAGAGCTTCAGTTTCTCTTTTATATTAAAAAAAAAAAACAACAAAAAAAAAGATTGAGATGTTTAATGTTAGTGCCTACTACAGTGGGTGGTTGCAGGAGGTAAATGAGTTAAGGCATCATAACAAACACTTTTGAAGCATTTGGTAAGTGCTGGTGATTAGCAGCCATTAACACAAATCTCCCGTTTGGTCCCCAGCTATGCACTGCCATTCCCAACTTTCACTTTGCCTTTCTTACTACCCACAACATTCTTCCTGCCCTCTAGCTAGAACATCCAGGTAGAGTTACACTGTCCAGAAGAGATGTAGCACAACCCTATATGGGTTTATGTTTTAATGGTGGTTATGAAGGTAAAATAAAATATTAAAGACATATTTATTTTATTATTTTATGTGTGTGGGTGTTTTGCCTGCATGCATGTGTGTGTACCATGTGTGTGTCTGGCATCCCCTGGGTCTGGAATTACAGGTGGTTATGAGCCACAACATGGATGCTGGAAATTGAACCCAGGTCCTCTGTGAGAATAAGTGCTCTTAACCACTGAACCAACTCTCCAGCCCATGGAAATGAGTTTTAATAAAATATTTTAACTTGCTGTATTAAAAATATTATCATTTCAACATAAATTCAATACGAAGATAAAATCAATTTTATATTTACAAAGAGATAACTTTCCATTTTTTTCTTTAAATCTTGTGTGCATTCTGTACTTGTAGAACACCTTAATTCATGGTGGGTGTGTCTCAAGGACTGCCTAGCCACATGAGTTAACAGTATAATATAGGAATATGCAGTAAGCAGGCTGCTATGAATTATTAACTCCAGAAGTAAATAAGTCCCCTCAATGGTGGTTGACACATATTTATAGTGTGATACTAGAGTGGATACTAAGAATGTACTTCATGTGGTCTTTGTAGCAGTACCTTTATCTGAGTCCCTGTATTATTCACATTTTAGACTGAAAAAACTGAGACTTAAAGACAAATAAAATAAAATTCATAAAACAAACAAACAAAAATGATCAGCTAGTAAGTAGCAGAGCTCACATTTGAATTTGCTGCTCTCCAACTCCGAAGATTATACTGGCTTTGTGCATGCCACTTCCTTGACTAAAAGTCTAAATGAAGACCTACCTTCTCTGCAAGGCCCTTAGAGGGATATATGAATTGCCACAGTTAACTAAGACTATGAATGTCTGTGATCATAGTCATCATGGGTGTTCCCATGGCAATTCATGCCGTCAGTCACCCTGTAAAGCTTGTATTTGTTTACTCAGGAACAGATTGCAAAGAGATAGAATCTCTGCTCCCCTGACCTCTAGGGAGGGGACTGCCAAGGGGGTGGCTTGTTTAGGGAACATCTGGAAAATAGAGTTCTTACCAATGAACTCTCCCACATGGGGGTCTTTGGATTCTGGTCCAAGCTGAGCAGGCAGAAGTAGACAATCTCTAAGCAGTGCTTAGAACGGGCCCTAAAGATGATCTACTTGCTTTTATTGGCAGGCGCTTACAGCTGATGACGTTATGGTTTGAAAGCAGGACCACTTTCAGATAGGAAATGTTAACTCACTTTTATGAGCATTGCTCTCAGAGTGAAAATGGTGTTAGCTCCTGTGGCCAGCAAGCTCTTTTCCCTATGGTATTTCTGAACTGTCGCTTTTCTCATTTTTAATCATTCAAGGCCAGATTTTGACAAGAGCTGGACCATAATCCAAGAGCGGCTGCAGATGGACTCCATGGTTATCAAAGGCCTTGATCCGGACACCAACTACCAGTTTGCTGTGAGAGCCATGAATGCCCATGGCTTCAGCCCACGCAGCTGGCCTAGCAACACCATCCGAACCCTGGGTGAGTGCTGTTTCTGCCCTGAAGAACAAGGGCAGCTGTGCCCCTGTGTCTGAAGCCTCACTTTCCTGGGGTTTCTTAGTGCCCAACAGATGAACAACCTGGGCCAGAGCTCTCCCTGAGCTTCCTCCTGCAGTTTTCCCAGACATTTGAAGGTTCCTCTCTGAACCAGCACACAGGCTATTTCTATTTCTAAGCAGTCAGGGAAGGTTTATTTTTGCACTGTCCTTGGGGAGTTTGTGATCGGAATTTGTACACAATCACGGGGCAGAACACACAGCAAACGAGATGAGTAGTGTCTCCCTGCCTTTCATGTTACCATCAGTTTATCTCAGAACCCCAGGAGGAAAAAGCCTAAGACCCCCAGACTCTTCATGACCTGCCAAATTGAGGCCTCTCAGCTGAATGTGTTGGACACCTGTAATGTCATCCCTTGGGTGGCTGAAGCATGAAGACCAATGTTAATTCAAAGCCAGGCTCAGCTACTTAGTAGCAGCCTGTCCTAAAACAAAACAAACAAACAAAAAACCAAAAACAAATACAAACAAAACAAAAGGGATGTTCAAGTAATATCAGCCCCTCTGAGCAGTGATCAGCACATCTCAGAACAAATGTTGGCATGCTAACACGTAACTTGGGGGTCTGGTTGACTGTGTACATTCTCATGGTTTCTCTGGGGATCTGGAGGAAACTTAGGACCAATGCTGAACAAATAAACTGAAGATTTTCTTCAAGGTCAGATCATGTCTCTGGTCTGGGTTCAGCAGGCTGTCACATGATGTCAAAAGCCGTACTTCCATTAGAAGGGTTCAGGCAAGCTTGCCCAGCCCAGCCCAGCCCAGCCCAGCCCAGCCCAGCCCAGCCCAGCTTTAAAGTCTTCACACTTTGGAAGTAGCATCACATTTACATAAACTAGAACCATGGGTAGTGAGGACTCAGTAGGGAGATGGAAGCACGGTTTTGTTTGAAACTCAATGCCTTTGCAGTTCAGCCCACAAATTCCTTCAGAAGAGCCTTGCAGCTGCCACAGGCCCTGTTTACCCAAGAGAGGGGCTCTAAAAGAGAGGCCTACCCTGAGTAGTTGGTTTTTCATTCACTTGCACAAAGTCCTATTTTTCTTGTTAGAATCTGAGTAAGTTTTGCAATCTCCTCATAGCTGGCTTCCAATGCTAATGCTGCAGGCCCACAAGTCCTGGGGACTTGTGTTCTTCTAAACAGAATACTCATCCTGCAACCTTCAGTGTTGGGTTTCCTTTCTTCAAGTTGAATTGTTGGAGTTACAGTGAGGCCTCACATCTAAAACTACTCCCTATCTCACTATTTCCCTACCACAAAATAACTACAATGCAACAGTAATTGTTTCCTCATTCTTCCGAATGGAGAACTTGCTCAAGCAGATTCTTAGAATGAAGACCCTTTTTTCTTCCCACAAGACACTCTAGGAATTCCACTTTGCAGGCCTCCCTCCATTCTTGCTAAATGTGTTCTCTTCTGTCATCTTAAAGTGGTCAAAATATAAGGAACTGGAGCTCAGGGCTAGCTGTCCTTCAGGCATGTAGGTTGTCTCTGGCACTTCATGTGTGTTCTTTGTTCTTTCACAGCCCTTAACATGACGTTTTTCTGTTCCATGCCTTCCATCTCTTCTCAATGTCCTCTAATTCACAGTGAAGAAGGAAGAAGGATGGCATGTAACAGCTTAGGCTGACCTTGACCTTGGCTGCATGTGGGAATCTACACTACTTTAAGGAACAGATGGGTGGGTGGGTAGGGTGCCCCTTAAGGATTTTCTTTCTTTAAAGGATGCTCTGATATGGTCTTTAAGATTCCAGTCCTTTTTCCCCCCATTTCTTGGTCCTAATTTTAATGGAAAAGTTGAGGAAAGAGATGTAAACACACCTTACAAATATGAAACATTTCATTGGATTTTTGACTCCCGGGGGAAGTAAAATTTTATAACTTCATAGTAACTGTGGGCAAAGATGACAAAGCCAAACAAAACAAAAGAAACAAACAACAAAACAACCCCTATCCCCCAATCTGAAACCTCAGTGAAGATTTTATGAGAGTTTGTTTTTGTTTGTGGTGTTTTGTTTCGTTTTTGAGACCTGATCTCAAAGAGCTCAGGCTAGACTCCAATTCCTTATGTAGCTAAATAGCTTGAACTTCTGATTCACTTCTTGAGTGATGGAAGTGCAAGAATGTGACCACCATGCCCAGATAATGCCATGTTTGGTATTAAACCCAGGGCTTCATTCGTGTAAAGCAAGCAATGTAGCAACAGGTGTGTTCCCAGCCCATTATATTAACAAATATTCTTAAATAAATAGAAATCTGCTGCTCCTACGTGTGTATGGTTACTCAAATTAGGATGGTGGGGGTAGACTTCATTAGATGAGCCATTACATGGAAATGTAAGAATGGGCTATAGGGGGGTTGATAAGTGGGGCTCCCCTCATCTGAGGAGAAGGAGAAGACACAGATGGGGAAGAGGGACCTGCAGGAGAGGAGGGAGGGGACTTTGATCAGGATGTAACTTGAAAAAATAAATTAATTTAAAAACAGAATGTGCTGTAAATGATGCTACAGTTGAAGTTTTTCTCTTGGTTACACTACTGCCCTAGAAAACCCTTTATTCTAGCACATTCTTGTTCTCAGTTTGGTATTGGTTGTAAATTATATTGCTTCTTTTTTTTTCCTGAGCAAAAATTACATGCTTGCCAGCTAGCATTATCTGAGTCTTAATGAATTTGAAGTATTAGGGTTAACACTGGAAAGCTCGCTGTGAGCCAGGCCTTGTGCTGACCACTTCACTTGTGTGAAATCTACTCACTCCTCCAGAAACTCACTGTGGGACAGATAGCACCCTCTTCTTATAGATGGGGAAGATAGCATCTCTGAAAGATTACAAATGTCCCAAGACTGACAATTATGAAGGCAGGATGTAAAGCTGGGTCTGCTGACTGTGTAGCTGTTTCATTGAGTAAGATTCAGATCAGTGGAATCATTCTGCTAGCACACAGTAGCACAGGACAGGTTAAGCTCTATGAGTCAGTGAAGGGTGGAGTAGTCTGTGGAGAAACTGAGGACTAGGGAGATGCTGACAGCACAGTTTCCAACATTCACATTTCTTTCTTTCTTTACAAACCAGAAATATCCCTTTATTATAAATCTTCTTTGTACCTCTTTGTAGTCATGCTGACATCCATGCTCTACTCCTAAACCTGATAACCACACCTCTGTTCCACTGTTCATCTCATTTCTTCCATTTATCATTTGGGGAATGTTGTATACGTAGAGTTGTACAGTAAAGAATTGGGATGTCTTAGGGGCTCTTGGATCTGGCAGATAGTGATGGGAGGCCAGGGTCCAGCTTGAGCTCAGCCAAAGTGAAGACAGAGTTGTTTGGATGGAGGCTTGACAAATGTGTGTCTCATGTGCTTCAGCCTCATTCAAACACAAAATGAAATGGGAAGAAAAAATAATTAAGACATTAAGTATCTGGTCCTCTCTTGAGAATCAGGGTTCTTTCAGTCACTCTAAATGATGGTGCACTGTCCTGCATTTACCTCAAGCCTGTGTGGGAGAAAACTCACAATTCAGTTCCTATTTTGTTTCCATGAGAAAATGGAAAACTAAACAAGTAAACTTTTTAAAAAGACTAAAGTTCCCTTCTCTCTCTCCTTATCCCTATTCTGTTGTGGGTTTTTTTTTAATTCTATGAGAGGAACACTAACAACATTATGATTTGCCTTCAATCTTGTAAATGACTAATTGACATGCCAGGGTGGAGGGCTTTGTAGGACATACACCTATATCATCTGTTTTTCACTAACCTACTGAGCTTCACCTTTACCTCAGTCAGGAAGCAGCGTAGGGACAGGAAATAAAGGACATGAATAATAGCATGGAAGGGAAGCCATATATTCATTCTTCTTTCCCAGACAAAGATTTAAGTAGAACTAATGCATGTATAATCAATCCTGAGATTATGTGACTTCCCCGAGGGATGGACTGTGATCTTAGCCCCCAAATCATTTAGTTTCTAATGTTCCATCCTTGTATAGTCAGAGAAAGAATCAATAAATTCTTCACTAAAGTGGATCTGGGGTCCTCAGGGCAGTCCCCACAGATGTATTCTTTTTGTTCCTGCCAATGGTCATTTTGCTTCAACTGCCTCAGGCCTTTGGCACCTGCTGTTTCCTCTACAAGGATCTCTCTTCTCTCAGATCTGTCTGTGGCTCTGTCAGGCTCCCTCTATTTCTGCTTTTAGGTCCTAGCTCGATTTCTTAGGCTTCCACTGTTCCCACGCCCCTGCTTCATTTTCTCTGTGGCAATGCCACTGTCTGGGACTATTGTATGCATTTCATTATGTGCACTCCCATGACAATAAGTTCCTTGTTGAGGCTGGAGAGCCTTGGTCAATGCTGACCGCCCTACCCCTCCACCATGTCACCATGTCAGCATTCAATAATTGCTGTTGAGTTCATATTCGAGTATCACTTAACTAACCAAGAGGCTGTTTGGAAGGTTGGGTGACTGCATGGCTGATGTCAAATCGGGGGCAGGCAAGGGTGATCTTGAGGACCACTCAGGCCCAACGTGGGCTACCCAGTGGAAAAATTCTTAGGCAAAGACACCAAAACATCCAGAACCACAATCTGACAGAAATTTTAAAAAAGTAAATAGGATTAATAATAATAATAATAATAATAATAATGGAAGAGAGAGGGGAGGGATGAGGAAAGTAGCCCCAGTAAATTTAAATTCAAGGCACTAGGGGCTAAAGAGAGGATTGCTGATGGGGCATTAGGATCAGTGCTTACATCCTATTCCAAACCAAGCCCTCAGGTCTCCCCTGTGCTCTTTCTCAACCATCAAAATGAACTCTAATGTTTCTTTATCACCTTTGCCTCTGCTAAGAAGTTTCACTGTGGTCTCAGATCTTCAAAGATTTCATGGAAATGTTTTGTTTGGGTTTTTGCCATCTCCCCAAATCCAAGTTTTTCTAGTTTTAGACCTTCCTCTTCCAGTGATCTGAGACACATCCACATGGCTCCAATTAAGTCAGATCTTTACACTAAATGTTTCACCAGACCCTTCCTAGTGCCTGGTGATGTCTATTTCTGTCTTTGATGGTTCAGTTTCTGTGTGTGACTCTGGCTTTTGCCCACTTTTGCTCTGAGATTGGGGCCCTTACTTTTACCTTTCAAAGTATCTTCCCAGAGACTAGCTTCAATATGCTAGGGTTCCCAGATACATGGTACATATATAACTGCAGAACCGAATACACCTCTCCCTAGTCTCAAGTAAGGTTTTCTATTCAGTAGCAGTGCCTCAAATTGCAGCAAGAGTGCAGACAGGAAGCCCAGGGAGGCAGGTGTGGGCAAAGGGATCCATAGGAATCAATCAGGAACTATTCTGAAATCCATGACATTACCTTCCAGCATCCTCAATAGGCTGATGCATGTGAGAAACCCTTGCCAATCTTGGGCTTTTAACTGCCCCCACAAGCCCCATTCCTTTACAAAGCAAAATCTAGTAGGACACCTCTGGGTCTATAGACTGTAGATATATATCTACATCTATAGACTTTCCAGGTCTCATTCTTTTTCTTTTCCTCAGTTTCCCCATCTCTATAACCCGTATAGTAATGACTGGTGAAGGTAGTGATTTCTTATATATTTGGTTGTGAGCCTAGCCTTTAACGGCTAAGCCATCTCTCCAGCCCGAAGGTAGTGATTTCTAATTCCCAGAATTGTTTTGAAAAAATGCATATGGAATGGAGATTATGCCTTCTGCTCATTCTTCAGGTGATGGAAAATGTAAATGGTTAATGACTGTTTCCTCCATGACTAGTTGGTAAAGGGTAGACAGTGCCAAGAACAACCATCCCTGAGTCTATATGACTCCATATCCTGAGCTCTTACCACAGTGCATGACAGCAACATCAGGGTTCCAGGACTCAAACACAGTTCCAAGAGAAAAAAGAATTTCCTTGACCAAGAGGTGGGGCAATGGAAGAAGTCATATGAGTTAGGGACATTGGCTTGGAGGGGTGAGGTGGTGGTTATGGGAGTGAGGACTCTCCTTTATCCTCTAAAGTTTCCATAATTGAGTCTATGAGATAAATAAAGAAATAAAAACAGGAGAAAAATTCAACAGACTTACCAGCCCCACAGGCCTACCACCAAAAAGAAGTGAACCCTACCCTGCACTCCTAGTGAGATCAGTAAGCTTGTTATACCCTCATTGTGTGATAGGTGAGCTTAATCTTCAATGGCTCTGAGATTCCCTGGAGAAGGTGTGCATGATGGGGTCCTTCTGGGAAAAGCATTCAGAGAAAGTAGCCTTTCCCCTTTGATATTTCCCAAGAGTTTCCAGGTGAAAGTGTTAGGAATAGGCACATCTAGGTTGTCATTCCCTAAAATCTCCCCATGGTTAGCTCTAAAAGACTTTGTTTAAGGACTCCAGACAGCTAAAACTACCTGGGTATGAGGCACTGTGTACTCTGAAAACAACAAAATACCACGTTGGTGCAAGTGCTAAAGAGATTGAAGCAGGAGGATTATGAGTTCAAGGCTAGCCTAGGCTGTATCTGGGGATATAGCTTAGTTGGGAAAGTGCTTGGGTAGCATTCATGAAGTCCTGAGTTTGATCCCCAGAACCACATAAATGGCGTGATGGCACCTTTTTATAATCCCAGCACTCAGGAGGTAGAGGCAGGAGGATTAGACATTGACAGTCATCCTTCCTACATAAGGATTTCTAGGCCAAACTAGGCAAGAGATCCTGACTCAAAAACAAAAACAAAACAAACAAACAACAAAAACCTCAAGGATAATTAAAACCTAACAGAGCACAGAATTATACTGTTGTTATTCTAGTTTTTGTTGGTTGTTTTTTAAATCTTCCCAAAGACAACCATGTACTCAGACAAGGATACATAAATTTTTCTATGAAGCTCTAGTTAGTAAATATTTTAGGCTTTAGACTCAGCTATTGTTGAAGAAAGAAAGCAATATATACATATTTATGATAAATAATATGCATGAGTGTGCTCCAATAAAAGTTAATTTATGGACACTGAAATCTGAATTTCTTATAATGTTTATGTGTTATCAAAAATTTATTCTTAAAATTTTTTCCATTCCTTCTAAAAATGCCCAAACTATTGTCAGTCCATTAACAAGACAGTTGAACTGTCCTTGCCTTGTGGACTTGTTTGTTGAGCTCTGTACTGTGGTTCTGGGATTTATCCCCCAAAGTTTAAGAGTCTCTAGGAAATTTGGGGAGTCCTTTTTTTAAGTAGCAATTTTGTCAAACTTGGAAGGAACCAATTAGCACATAAAAATGAAATTGTTCCCCTGGCAGATAGATGTCTGTGATTTAGTTTTTGAAGAATATTCTTAAAGAAGAGACCTGAAGGCTTCAAGCCAACAGCAGCAGAAAGGGGTTGCATTGCCTGGTTTGAAAGAGAAAGAACATAGGGAGGGGAGAGTTGCTGTGTTGGGCTTTTCTCCAGGATGGAGAGGATGCCTGTAAATTAGAGCTCCATGGATTTGTAAATCTTTAGAATGTAAGATGAAAGCAGGGACTGGAAGAGGAACAAATCACTGGTTTCACTCCTAGCCCAGCCGAACCTGCATTTTAAGTGTGTATCTGTGCATAAACATAACTGCAAATGTGATTTTCACATTCAGGGTGCCCGCTGCAGTAATCGCTCTATTGATTTGCTAATGCCTGGATTCATGTAAATCTGAATTACATCCATTCGCACAACTTTATTGGCTTTGAAGGGAATGATTCACTTCGCTGTTAAATACCTGATACCTATTAATTGCTCTTTGGAGGCCTTTGTGTGTGCTATCATACATTTATTTATAATCAGCACAGCAATATTTTATCCTCTAGGTAGAGAGAGAAGGTAAACTAAAGCAAATGGTAAGAAAATATAATTTCCCAAGGCCAAGGTGTACTCCACACTCTGGTTTTAACCACAGCACCGTTTTCTATTGGGATCATCATGATATGGGAAATGTGGGGTATGTTTGTGTTCCAGCGAGGCATTCTTCTCACTTCAGGTGGACCCCAGATCTGGAGTTAGGGTGCTTCTGGCAGAAACGGGTGGTGGGATGAGGAGGTGTCTGGGTGTCTTAGTCAATGTCCTACTGCGGTGAAGGGACACCATGACCGCAGCACCTCTTACAAAGGAAAGCAATTAACTGGGGCTGGCTTACAGTTCAGAAGTTTAGTCCATTGTCATTTTGGAGGGGAGCATGACAGTACACAGGCAGACATGGTACTGGAGAAAGAGCTGAGAGTTCTACATCTGGATCTGAGCACCAGGATGAGAGGCCCACTGGGCCTGGCTTGAGTTTCTGGAATCTCAAAGCCAGCCAGCCCCCAGTGATACACATCCTCCAACAAGGCCACACCTCCTAATGCACTCCCTAATGACCAAGCATTCAAATATATGAGTCTATGGGGACCATTCCTATACAAACCACCGTACTGGGTGCTTCCTCTCAATGTTAATCACTCCCTCACATTTCCATTTCAGACAAAGATCTGATTTAGGAGAAGAGCCAGTCAGGACCAGGAGACAGGACTGTCTTCTGGCATTTATGACCTCCATCAGGGTCATTCTCAGAGCCGCTGATCTGGGGTCACTGCTCCACCTGAGCAGTGTCTGCCTCATATTCATACCAGTCACCTCTTGGCATCTGAGTTCCAGTTCCACATAAGTTCTTTGATGAGTCTGTAGGGTTGCAACTATGGTTCTATCAGCAGATATCAGAATCTGGGGGTTACCTATCAGGATTTCCAGGTTCTTGTGTGAATTGGACAAGGACATGTGGAATATGGTAGAATTAGACACAGTTTACAAGGGAAGAGTATATTTCTAATGGAGGAAGTGGGCCAGAACTAGGAGGAAAAAAGCTCAAGGAAACACACAGCATCCATAATTGGGACTTTTCTGGGATATTTGTATGTAGTGAGCTTTAAAAAATGCATGCTTTATCTGTTACATGGTAGCCGTGTCAGGGAAGGGCTTCTAGTCTTGCTGCTAGATAGTTTCTTTGTCATACTGATTTTTGTTTCATGCTCTCCAGCTACAGTTTAGTACAGTCTAGAGGTGTGTAGAATAAGTTTGACACAGTGACAGACATATGGGAGGGGCACAGTGTGTCTGATGACCCTTATCTGATGATCTATCTGAATTCTAAACAAACACACCTTAGGTGTCACCAGTCTCCTAACCAGGAAATAAAGAGACAGGCAATTGAGTCATTCGAAGCAAGTTTAAAGTAAACAGTGTGTTTTCAAAAGCTTGCACAGCAATAGAAAGGCCAAACGAGGACACTTGCCAGCATCTGGACAGATACCAAGAGGCGTGTTACAAGGGCCATGGCTTCCAAATACTACATGTGAGACTGTCGAAAATGACCCACAGGTAGAAATTATGGAGGATAAATACCCTGACTCCTTTTTCTCCCTCTATCTCCTGTTGGTACTTCCTGACAGCAGAATACACCAGAAAGCCAGGCGTGCCAGCTTCCCAGAGCACAGGAAAGAGTGGAACAGAGCAGTGCATGGGTCTGAGAGAGAGAGAAAGGAACCATAAGGAATCAAATAGCGCAACAGAATGGTGCCTGTTATATGTGTTAGACATAGTGTGCACGTGTGTGTGTGTGTGTGTGTGTGTGTGTGTGTGTATGTGTGTGCGCGCACGCGTGCGAGTGCATGTATATGTGTGTGATTCATTTAAATTTAGAGTACAGGTATATCATCCATATATTATAGAGTACAGGTATATCATCTATCCATATATTAAGCATGTTGCCCTGAACATACAGGCAATGATGAACTCCCCAGTCAGGCCTCTGTGTACTGAGGTTTTATACTATCAGAGCTGGAGAGGGGCCACCTCTACTTTGTACAGAAAGAAATGGGTCTGAAAACATATTTAACCTTCTGAAGGGCACTCACTGGCAGATCTGTTGGTGATTGATTTCCGCACTAGATCCCTTAGTTAGTGGGATTCTCTTCTTCTTAAGAACTGGTCCCCAGGGTGTTCAGGGAAGAAGACCTGTCATGGCAAGGGTTAGATGGAGGGAGTACCTAAAAAGGCTGGGTACCATTGGCAAGGGCTAACTAGGGTCTGGATGCCACTGAAAGCCACTAAATTTGGTTGTTTCCCAGGGTGATATGGGGATTCTGGTAGAGCTGGAGGCACTAGATGAACAGAGTGTAAAGTCTTCACTTAGATTTTTAGCAAAATCATTGAATGAGGCTAAGAAAATCAGCACATTAAATCCCCAAACAAAAATATCTCCCTGTTTCTAAATAGAAATGGGTTTTATGAACTATAATGCTTAATAGAAAAAAAGCAGCAACATGAAATATTTTTAAAAACCAAACTGTAAATCCTCTCTAATCTTAGTAAAATCTTATCTTTAGATAAGAATTTATTATAGAAAATCTGCTAAAATTTTAACTGAATAATGAGGTCATAGAACATATACTCTTTTTTTGCTACGAAATTACTGAAATACAAATAAATGCAGGCCTGCCTATTAAGTTAAGAATGATGGTGTATTCCATTGTGGAGCTCCACTGCCTGCATGTCTAAGGAAGTCTCTGTTGATGGGCATTTAGATGATTTTATAAGGGAAACCATAGCAGATTTTGTGCTAGTGCCTTAGACCATCCCTCTTCTTTTTCTCTTTCATGTATGTATGTGTGGTAAACATGCATATGTGTATCCAAATCACATGTGCGTGAACATACATGTGTTTGTATATGGAGGTCCAAGGTTGATGTTGGATCACCTTCAAACAGTCTTCAATCTTATTCTTTGGGGCAGACTCTCTCAAGAAAACCCAGATCTCCCCAATATTACTATCTTGCTGGCCAGTTTGCTCTAGGGATCCCCAGTTACTTTCCCAGGTCAGAATTAGAGACAGGCTGCCATATCCACTCATCATTTTACCTGTTCTCTGGGAGACCAAACTTGGTCTCCTAGTTTGCATGGGAAATGTTTTAACCACTGAGCCATCTTCTCAAAACCTTTCTTCCCTCACAAAGGAAAAATGAAGTCACCTGTTGTGAGGATGTGCTCTTAAAATCAGGTCTACTGCTGGCATGATTTAGGGCTTTCCTAACACCCTGACACTTTAGGGTGGCCTCATGCTAAAGCCCATGGGAGAGAAAAGAGTCTAAAGTGAGAGTCTCCCTTTAGCTCTCTGTCTTTCACACTTTTTCACTTGCAAAGATAGTTTGTTTGACAGTCAGGTAAGAATCTGAACTTGAAGCAAAGATACAAAAAGCTGCCCCTGTACACCTATCAAAGGAATGGACCTATGGATGAGGCAAGCCCCAGGCAGAGAAGAGCTGGTGATCTCAACATTCCACGAGATCCCTGGACCTATGGATGAGGCAAGCCCCAGGCAGAGAAGAGCTGGTGATCTCAACATTCCACGAGACCCCTGAGGCTCTTTTCTCTCTTTAAAAATGAGTGAATCTTCCCTTCCAGATAAGATGTAGGATTGAAAGCCACTTTGCACAATTTGGTAAAAGATAAGAGTCAGGGTGAAGAAAGGAAGGCCCTATTCCTACAAGAGAAAAAGCTGAGGAGAAGAGAAATATGCCCACATGCACATTTTCTCCGCAAATAAGCCAACCCACACTGCTTCCTCGGACTGCACTGAGGGAGGTTCTGTTTTTTCCTGGATATAGGTAGCACAAGAGTGGCAAGCAGGAGAGAGACTGAGAGATGTTCAGAGATATTCTTAGAAACTCAATACACCGTGACCAGAGAGATACCTGTATGTAGGTGGTGGGAGCCGAGGCTCACAGGAGCCTGACACTGAGATTCGCCACAGGTATTCTGGAGTAAGAAACCAAGGAGGTATCTATCACCCGGCCACTCCATGCACAGCTACAGAGCAAGGGAAGGGTGCTGCTGAGGTTTCAATGATGAATGAAGCCAGGGAAACTCCCCAGGCACAGAGGTCAGTACAGATGGGCAGGCCTCCCATGTAACCTCAGAGTCTCACTCACGGAAAGAATGGTCCCCAGCATACTGGAAGTGATGTTGACAATAACAAGAGGAGGTTTCAGACCACAGAATTCTGGAAACAACAGAAATCCCATTTAACAGGGGGACACGTTAACTTTTAAGTGTTTGAATTATGGAGACTAGCATCCGTTCCCCCCACCACCACCACCTGCAAAGGAAATTATAGGAGACAATTGAAAGAGGGGGAAACCTATTATCATCCCAACTATGAAAAAACCCTGACTGGAGTTCTGCATTCTATTTTACTTCATCAATTCTTATTGTTTCCTTAATTTGTCTTTGCTTTTAAAAGTTAAAACTTTTGTACTCTAATAGTTTAGCCATTTTGTTTGGGCTTGTATCTCATCTGGGTTGACCTTTGTTACAGTCCTTTCTCCCCCGCCCAGCATGTATTCTTAAAATATTTTCTCTGTTTCTCATATTTCTAACCCATGTAATTTTCTTCTCATTTACTTTTTCTTTTTACCTTTGCAATTCTCTCTTAATCAACAATTCAATCATTGATACCTTGATCTTTAAAGAACTATAAACTTATTTTCCCAACCAGTACCCTAGTCTCTGAATCTTATTGGGGAAGTTAACTGCTACTGTAAGTTAACAGTGGGACTGCCATCAAACTTTGTATCTGTTACTGTCGTAGCTTTGTCCCTAAATAATACTGCAGAATATAGAACATAACCAGTGACCATGGGTCACCAGGAAGACTCAGATAAAACAAATAAAAAGATCAAGAAAACAGGAAAAATTAACAATGGAGGACACGTTTATTCAAAAAGTGTCTCAAAGCCTAGTCAAGAAACAAGAAACACACACACACACCACACACACACACACACACACACACACACACACACACACACACACACACATTTCCACGAGCTCATAACTTCCCAATACTGGACCCCAAAGATAACGAGATAGCTGAAATGCAAGAAAAAGGTTTCAGAGTTCTTTTAAAACATATCAGTGACCAAAATGAATGGATGAAGTATGGAAATCAAATCAAGAAATAGATAAGAAAGTTAGCAAAGTGGATGATATGTTCAGCATCCAGAAGGAGAAATTCAAAACCAGAGAAAAAAAATCAGCATGGAAACTGAAATTCTGTGGAGGGAAAAACAAGTTAACAAATGCTGAAAATGGCAGGCTCAGTCAGTTAAATAAAAAGCACCGTGGAAAGCATTTCCAACAGATGAGACCAAGCAGAATGAATTTCAGAAGTAGAGGACAAAGTGGAGACAACAACACATTCAGACACGTATAAAGAGGAAAGATTCCTAAGCATGAGTAAAACTTGTAAGAAGTATGGGAACACTCAAAAGACAAAAGACCAAACCGAAAAGTCCGCAAGGCAGAATAGTCAAAAGTGTAAAGACATACAGAAAATAAGAGGGCTAGAGAGATGGCTCGGTGGTTAAGAGCGCTTGCTCTTCTTTCAGAGAACCTGGGTTCAGTTCCCAGCACCCACGTCAGGCAGCTCAACACCAACTGTGACTCCAGTTCCAACGGATTCTCTTCTGGCCACCATGTGGCCCATGACCTGCCAGATTTCTTACCTAGCCCAGGCCTACCTGCCCAGGGATGCCACTGCTCACTGAGGGCCAGACTGTCCTACACCAGTTATCAGTTATGAAAATGCCCCACAGACATGGCCACAGGTCGCTCTGGTTGAGGCAGTTCTTCAGCTGAGGTTCCCTTTTCTCAGGGAACACTAGGTTTATGCTAAGTTGACAACTGAAGGTGACAGTGTTCAACCCAGTAAAATAGCAACCCCTAGTACAAATAATAGAGGAAGAAAATAGCTATCATAACTACCAATAATTCCACCAACCAGAAGAAAAATCAACTACACCATAGGAAGTAGCAAACCCTTCTCAACAAACAGCCTGAAATGCAAATATTCTCAACTCAACATTAGAAGATACAGGTTGACTGACTCAGTTAAAAAGCAAGATTCATACATGTTGGCATGCCTAATGTTGTCCTTGTTCAGCTCATTTTTGGGCAGTTGATGAGACTTTATGAGGGGAGCTGCTGACATTACTAGGAGACACAATCTCACAAACTCCCTGACCCCCTGGAAGGAATATATGTGTATATATGTACGCATATATGCAGACAATAACAATGAAAAAGAGGCCATATATTTGAAAGAAAGTGGGGAGAAGTGTGTGGAAAGTTTTGGTGGGAGGAAAGAGGGAAGAAATATTGTGAATACATTATACTATTTTTTAAAAACTAAGATTAAATTATCTGTTGTCTCCGAAAGCATACTTCACTGGCAAAGTTGCCTACAAACTGAGAGTCAAAGCAAGAAAATCAAATTACCATGCAAATGGAAACTGAAAACAAACTGCCATAGCTATTCTGATAGCTGATAAAGTAGATTTTGAGTCAAATTAGTCAGAAGACATAAAGAAGACCATTACATATTAATAAAGTGAAAAGGTAATCAGGAAGATATAATATTTGTTCAACAATTATTGAGACCCCCAATATAAAAAAACAAATGCTAAAAGACATGAAGGTCACACAAGTACTGACACGACAGTAGTGGGAACCTATCAAAGCTTTGGTTCTTTGAAAGCTGAGTAAGATTGACTAAACTCTCACCAAACAAATCACAAGAAATGGAGAGAACATGCAAATTGATAAAATTAGAAATGAAGGGGAAATATTACAACAGACTCCAATGAAATATTAAATAGAAAATACTTGAAAATCTTATATTTCAAAGTGTTGGGATGTAAGAAACATAGTTTTCAAAATACATATGACCTGTCAAAATTATGTCAAGAAGATATAAACCACTTAAACCCGTAACAAGCAACAGCATTGAAGAAATAATTAAATGTCTCCCACAAAGGAAAGCCAAGTACCAGGCCGATTCACTGCTTACTTTCCCAAACTTTGAAGGAAATGCTAAAGACCTAACACTAATACTTTTCAAACCGCTCCACAAAATCAAAAGGGAAGGAATACTACTACCAGACTTGTTTTATGATACTGAAACTTGAGGATGTGTCTACTTGTACAATTGTGGCACAGCTATTATTGGAGTAACCGACTGCTTTATGCTTGGATTTGAGACCTACTCAAGAGAAGAGAACCTGTATATGGTACTAAGAATGAAGTCAACAACATTTACAGACCCTAGGGGAAAATGTATTACTACTGTGTAGTTAAAACAACATAGCATCAAATTGCCTTCTAAATTTCTATGTCTATGCCCACATACAAGTGATACTGTCAACTTTAACCCGAGAAACCTCTCTTTGTGGTAAATGGTGTTGAGTGCCAAGACACACAGCAGCTCAAGGTGCTGAGAATAAGTGACCAGTGAGTGTTCAGCCCTAAACGGGGAATTTTTATCACCTCCAGTAAATCTCAAGAGAACCGGCAGAGAGGGGGGAAGACTGTGAAATACCACCTTTTGGGTGTGGCACAGCCATTGCAATCACAAATGTACAGTAGCTGAGTTTACTTATACTGGTCCTGCACAAAATTGGCCATGTCAACAGTCATGGATGGGGAAGGGATTCATGAGGTCATAGTCTTCCATGCTGAGCTATTGGCTACTAAAAGATGCCAACAGAGGGGAAGCCATTTTTTCAGTTGTGTACTCACTGGTGAATTCACCAAACTCCAAACCTACAACCAGAAGAAGAGATCCTAAATTTTAATCCATTTACACGAGGTTATATATATATATATATATGAGGGGTATATGTGCAAAACTAGAAAGGGGATCATGAAGAGACAGAAGAGATCTTATGGGGCGGGGGAGGATAAATGAATGCATGTGTGATGATTAATGTTACTTACTTGACAAGATCCAGAATCACCAAAGAAGTGAGCCTTTGGGTAGGTCTGGGAAAGATTTTCTAGGCTAATTGAGATGGGAAGAGCCACTCTAAATATGAAGGGTACTATTCCATGGGTTGGGGTCCTGGACTGAATAAAAGAGAAAACAAGGAGCAGAAGAGATGGCTCGGTGGTTAAGAGCACTGTTGTAGAGGTCCTGGGCTTGATTTCCAGCACCCACAGCTGTCTGTTACTCCAGTTCCAGGGAATCTGCTGTCCTCTCTTGACCCCTTCCAGCACCAAGCATGAACGTACTGCACTTACATACATGCAGGCAAAGCATTCATATATGTAAAATATCAATCAATCATCTATCAATCCATTGATCAATCAATAATTTGAGAGAGAGAGAGAGAAATCGAGCTGGGCACCAGTGTGTAATTGCTCCCTCCTTTCTGTATGTTGATGCAGGATGACAAGCTACTTCAAGTTCCTGCCAATATCACTTCCCTACCACGATGTTCCTCAAAATATGAGGGAAAAAAATCTTTACGTTGCCTTTGTTAGGTATTTTGTCACACAATGCAACATGTGGCATGAAAGCAGAAGAGGAGAGAGGACAAGCAAGAGGAACAGGAGTGGAGACAGGGAGCAGTAAGAACAAAGAGTTATGAAAATACACAATGAGGCCTGCTATTCTGTGAATTTAAGAAAAATAAATAGAAGGGCTAGGGGAGGTGTCTTTAGAACATTTTTTTGTTTCAAACTTGAATAGAAAATTGACACTGTGTCAAAGAATTAGAACAATGTTCTGGGGCCCAGGTCCCCTTTCCCCAGGAACCTGGGAAGGTCCCACTGACATCTGTCATACCTAAATTTACACAAGTCCTGGCCTTAGTCTCATGGATTTCTGTTAACTGTAAGATTGCCACAGGCCTGATGGGGCAGGAAATTAGATCACTACCCCCTCGGCTCAGCTTGCCAAACTGTAAGAAAAACCATTTTCCTTTACTAATTTCTGTTTCCCAATTCTTTGGGAAGCTGAGACAGCAGGGTTATGGACCCAAGTGTCTGGTTATGCCTGCTTGTCATTCCCACTGGTTGTTGTAAATGCATCCGCATTACCTACAGATTAGTGAAAACTACCACTGAACTTTAACTCCAACACAGACCACGATAAAAATCTGACTGCACATCCATTTTGACCCAGTAAACGGCTTCTCCCATCAAAGTTGTTATTACTTGATCATCAAACGATTGCTGAGACCAGCGGGGAACAGGAGACGCCCAAGACTTTTAGCACAGGACCACCAACAGCTGCGGAGGGTGTCCTTCAGCGGGTGGCGGTAGTTCGCAAGTCATCCAGCAGGTGGCGATAGCTCACAGCCTTCCGGAGCCAGGAGTATCAGCGCAACGTGAAATAAATAAGGACTAAGGGGAAGTTCCATTAGATTGCCCCGAAGATGGGTTTCTTCTTTGCTGAACTAGTCCCAGACACAGGAGAAGAGGGCAACGAATCTATATTTTGGTTTTTAATCCAAAAAGAAAGGCTCACAAGTTCATGATCAAGTCTGTCTTGATACACAGAGCTCATAGGTTTGTCTTTCTTTCTTTCTTTCTTTCTTTCTTTCTTTCTTTCTTTCTTTCTTTCTTTCTTTCTTT
>CAJQZJ010011242.1:1532350-1544432 GCA_907164525.1 Lophiomys imhausi
GTGATTGAGATGTAACTTGAAGAAATAAAAAATAAATTATTAAAAAAAAAGAAAAAAAATCATGGAATCTGACAAGTACAAGTGTTTTGCCCAACAACAAAATTACTGTTCCCCTCTCACACGACCAGAGATATTTCCAGTTATGTCATATTGATCATCATAGAAATTATCTACACAAAAAGGCATGAACTATTCATAAACACAAACATAAATGGATTTTATAAAATAGAGGGCATCCTTTTATTGACCAACAAAAATTTTTATTTTATCATTTTTTTTCCTTAATGTGAACTACCCCAGAATTTGTTTTGCATTCAGAATGTAGTATGGTTATTATGACTCTCATAAGTGTCTGGTTTTTAATGTTCTCATTTCTTAATTAACGAAGTGGCAAGGGAAAGAGATAAGTTATGCACTTTAATTACAGCAACTTCAAGCTACTTGGAGAATCCTTATCAGTACCATAGAATGTATGACCTACAGACACTGAAAAACAAAACTGGTGGAAGAGCCTCATGGTTGTGAGATTGAGAAAACAATTCCATCTCCCACCACTGTCAGGACAGAAAAGTAGATTTCCATCCCAGGCTTCTTGGAACGTTGCAGGGCCTGGTTTTATTTCTGTTTGTTCTCAGTGACCGTGAAAAGGCACATAATCTAGATCCACTGGGAAGGACTGGGAGTTTGGAACACTGCAGAGGGGCTGGCGTACAGTGTCAGGATGTCATCTGTGCTGATGACTTCCCTCTCCTGGAACCTTCCATGGGCTCTCCAAGCCTCAGTTTATTCCTTAGTAAAGTAGATCTTGATGTCTGGATGGAAGGAGGTTGGAGAGTAGTCAGGAAGGAATGAAGAAATAAATGAGGAGAAAGTATAATGTCACACATGCAAGAAAATGGCATACTTCATAAAGTAACTTGAAGATGTAATAATTAAAGGAGAGAGGAAGTTGGGACAAAGAAGGTGTAAGGTAACAGGACATGTGCCATTTCTCTTTGTGAAGGCCCCGATGAGGCAGGAAGTGGCCAATATCGACCTGGATATAGCACCAGTCCCGGAGTAAGTGAGGATGATGATGGATCTGAAGACGAGTTGGATCTGGATGTGTCATTTGAGGAGGTACTGTCACCTCGGATATTGACTGTAGTGTGCTTTCCTTCCCTGCTGACCGCAGCAGCTTATCCACAGACTGTGGAACTGCAGACTGAAATGGGCCCATGTGCTCTCAGCGTGGATTTGTTTCCTCTGACTATGAGACTGGAGGTGGGGGCCATAAATTACTTTTGGAGGGGGGGGAGTTTCCTAGCAGGCTGTTATCCTCTGAATAGCCTCTGTCTACAAACTAGCTTTGCAAAGTGAGTATGTGTGTATGTATGTATGTATGTATGTATGTATGTATGTATGTATGTATATATTGCTGATTGGTGGATTTACCACCCACAGAATTTTGTAACACGAGGCAGTATAAGAAAATGAATGATTCCTTGACAAAATCATGCATTTTGTAACATTTAGGAAGAATGGGTCATGGAATATCTGCTTTACCACATCAGAATTTTCTGAGTAATACAGAGTAAAGTGCTTAAACACCCTGAGTCTGCAAGTCTTCCCCATAAAGTGGGATCAGTGTTCTTGTCCTGCTGACATCCTGGCATTTTTGGACACTGTTAACAGTGAGCCTGTTGTTCAAGAACCGCATGTACGTAGTATAAAGATGACCCCTGTTTCTGCTGACTCTCTTCCTTCTCCAACTTAGGTCAAACCACTTCCTGCTACCAAAGCTGGGAATAAGAAGTTCCTCATGGAACCCAAGAAGATTTCTCTCTCCAACCCAGAGATGGGTTCCAGGCTTGCACAACCTACCTCAGCATCTCTCCCTGAAACTACAGTGGCCGTCCCACCCACCCCAGCCCAGCGGAAGGGGAAGAACAGTGTGGCTGTGATGTCCAGGCTCTTTGACATGCCTTGTGATGAAACTCTCTGCTCAGCTGACAGCTTCTGCATCAACGACTATGCCTGGGGGGGCTCACGATGCCACTGCAACCTGGGCAAAGGAGGTCAGGGCTGCTCAGAAGGTAGGCCCCGGAAAGGGAATGCACACAGCACGGTTATTCCTGCAGAGACCTCTGGACAGTTGTATGATACAAACACAGCGCCTTCTAGTCCTTTTTGTGAGATCAGCCATTTCTTCTATGTATTGGTTGGTAAATTAGCTCTCCTAGGCAAAGGGAGAAGCAGCTTCCGTTGCCTTTCTGAGGGACAGCAATGTTTCTGGGTTTGGCACGTATGAGGTCCTTTGGAGCAGCCATTGTGAAATCACATCAGTAAGCACCAGGGAAGTGGAGTCTACCATTATCACTTCTCTATCAAAGCTATAGCCAGAACACCCAGAAAGGTTGAGAGGATGGATGCCAGAGTCACCTTGGGTGCTGCAAGTGCCAGCCTGAGAATGATTGATGTGGGACTCGTTTCTTTTCAGGGAAGTGGGAAGCAATCTCCCAAATCCAGTGCCTTCTGAGGAGTTTCAGAAGCTGCTTGATCTTGATCACAAGAGTAGAAGGTGTGAAAGGCAGAGAAAGGGAAACGGAAGGAAGCTAGGTGTACCCGATTACATGAGGCGATAGGCAGACAATGGTGTGTGTTGATTTCTGCTTTGAATGTTGAGATACCGGCATCCTGTCAACTGGTGCCTTTTCTTTTCAGATATCTTGATTCAGTATCCTCAGTTCTTTGGCCACTCCTACGTGACCTTTGAGCCTCTGAAGAACTCTTATCAGACATTTCAGATTACTCTGGAATTCAGGGTAAGAGGAGCTGCTCATTCAATGAGTACCCACTGAGCATCAGCTTACGTCCAAGGAAGGTGGGAGGAAGGAAAATAAAAGAGTAGGACACACCAAGCCTGACCTGAAGTCAGTCACAAAATCCGGCAGGGGCGGGCTACATTCACAATGTTCAAGTAGAATAGCTAGGGGAGTGTGGGTTTGCATGTCACAAACTATGACAGATCCCCAGTGAGAATGCTACCTCCATAGTGATACCCCAGGGGTAGGGGTTCGGGACTAACAATGCATTCCATCCCCCTAGCCACTTTACGAAGATCTCTCTGCTCCCAGTCTTCTAAAGATCAGTGTTCTGCTAGTACCTTGAGCTTAATGCAATTCCTTGAGTACCTTTGAAGAAGCGAAAGGGACAGAGGTCTGGAAACCTCAGCCCTTTATCATAGTGTTAACTGTCTAGGAGGTGGCCTGTCCTTCAGCTTAATATACCCAACATGACTACTATCTAGACAGTTGGTGCTGTCTAGATAGATGGAAAGTAGCAAACTTACATGCTTCCCAGGTAGAGAGGAAGAGTACAAAGAATACATTAAAAACAGAATGCACGGAGTTGGAGAGGTGGCTCAGTGGTTAAGAGCACCAGCTGTTCTTCCAGAGGATCTAGGGTCAGTTCCCACCCACACATGGCAGCTCACACCTGTCTGTAACTAGATAGAGTTCCAGGACTTCTGACACCCTCACACAGACACATATGCAGGGAAAATACCAACGAACATAAAATGGAAAATAAAATTTTTTAAAAAAGGAATATTCTTCAGTGACAGTAGAAATTGGTGAGTATAAACCAGATGCTTTGTGAGTAGGGTATTAGGACACCAGATTTTATGGACCATGGAGCCAAGCCAAGAGCAGGCGAGATGTGGGCCTTCCTCTCCTCAGAGCTGTTCCTCACACACTATTCATACTACTGCTATTTTATTTAACAAGAAGAAACTGGCCTGGAAACATGAGAACTCTCTGGGGGTCCACGTGCTTGCATCAGTAGGATGGGAGAGGGGAACACTCACGTTTCATCTTCATGAGTGTTTAAAGATGAGGAGGAAGACATGGCCATGGTTTATGTGGCTTCTGCTCGTGTGTTCACAGGCAGAGGCAGAGGATGGCTTACTGCTCTATTGTGGGGAGAGTGAACACGGGAGAGGTGACTTCATGTCCTTGGCTCTCATCCGACGCTCCCTCCACTTCAGGTAACTCTTGCCCTAAGTCCCATTGATTTTAAAATTCTACTGTATGCTTTGTGCACAGTACGGCACACTCCACACAACTAGATGTCTGCCACTAAGGGAATTATGTGCAGGAAATGAACTGGGACCCAGTTTCTCAATCCATAGAAAACCTGTGATGGCCGGGCGGTGGTGGCACATGCCTTTAATCCCAGCACTTGGGAGGCAGAGGCAGGCGGATCTTTGTGAGTTCGAGGCCAGCCTGGTCTACAAAGTGAGTCCAGGACAGCCAAGGATACACAGAGAAACCCTGTCTCGAAAAACCAAAAAAAAAAAAAAAAAGAAAACCTGTGATGGCTGGGTAACCTTTGAAGTTTGAGTTTTGGAGCCTTGCCTCATTCACTCCTTCTGACACCATTTAGGTACAGAACAGCCACTGTGTGGTCATGGCAGTGTGGCAAAGGCCAAGTCCTCTCTTTCCTGGAGCTCAAGTAGAAGGCAGGATGTTCTCAGAGCCATCTTCAGATAAGATGGTGAGGAACTGAGAAAGATACCCAATGTCAATCTCTGACCTACACACACACACCTCAAACCAAAGAAAGGAGCCATTATCCTAGAAGTGGCGATGTCGAATCTGAAAACATGAACCAGTTTATTCTTGGATATTCCTTCCATTTTCTTTCCCCCCCACAGGTTTAATTGTGGAACTGGAATTGCAGTCATCATAAGTGAAACCAAAATCAAACTTGGGGCCTGGCACACAGTGACATTGTACAGAGATGGCCTAAATGGGCTGCTGCAGTTGAATAATGGCACCCCAGTGACAGGCCAGTCCCAGGTGAGTGTAAGTCCATACCCTTGCTCATCCCATCTGGTCCTCAAGAGGAGATTGCTGCAAAGAGAAAGGCTCTGGGACAATTCTGGGAGGCTGAATTTTCGTAGAGCACACAGTAGAGCTCTGTTGGGGACCACACAGCTTTGCCTGTCTGGGCTTTCAGACCCCGTGCATACACATCTACTGGAGAGATGCCTTGAGCTTATAAGTAGCAAATGCTTAAAAGTAGTAAGTGTGCACAGATGCAGCATGCACCACATATTCAGGGATGAGTTATCCTTGCACACAGTTGTCTAAGCCAGAGGTCAAAGAAAAGCCCATATGGGGAGCAAAGAAGCCACCGTTAGCATCAAATACAAAGGTAGGCATGAGTGTTATGATCTGTGGCTTTAGCAAATGGCCTCAGAAAAGTTCAGTTGTCTGGTTTCACATACAGGAATAATCCACTTATGCTTCCTGGGATGTTTCATTGTAGGAGGAGGTGGGTTAGTTACCTCTTGGGTCACTCTGCAGGTCACTGAGGTACTCACGTATCTGTTACACTTGTGGTAATTTGAAGATTATCTTTTTAGAAGAAGCAGTTTGAATGAGCATCTGCCAGGGAGCCAAGTCTAGAATTACAATCAGCAAGGTCTCTATATTCTCCAAGAGAAAGGGCAGCACGAAGCCTTCGTACCTATGTCTCAGCATCCTTCCCACTGCCAGGTCCTTTCTGTACTGCCAGCAAGACACGATGTAGTAAAGGTCCATGCCTAAAAGTCTTATGGATTTGGGCTGGAGAGATGGCTCAGCCGTTAAAGGCTAGGCTCACAACCAAAAAGTCTTATGGATTTGGGTCAAAAGGAACAAGGATCCAACTTCAATGGATTACAGTATCTGGAGACTGGTTATGCCCATTCCAAAGAGGAAAAAAAGACAGAATGGCACAAGTCTAATATAATAGTAAAAAATGGTCAAATGGCATTTGATAAGAATAAAGAAACTGGGCTGGAGAGATGGCTTAGCAGTTAAGAGCACTGGCTGCTCTTCCAGAGGTCATGAGTTCAATTCCCAGCAACCACATGGTGGCTCACAACCATCCATAATGAAATCTGGTGCCCTCTTCTGGCCTCCAGATATACCTGCAGACAGAACACTGTATACATAATAAATAAATCTTTAAAAAAAAAAAAAGAATAAAGAAACTTCAATCTGGACTTCAAAATACTACCAGGAAAACAGCGTGGTTGAAAGCAAGGAGGTTTAATAAAGATTGATAAACAGGGTCATGTGGTAGCCCCAATAAGGTAAAGAAGCAAAAGTCTGCATGGATGGAGATATGGCGTCTAGAGAAGAAACAGGAACCTTCTGTTCCAGTGAGTCTGAAGTACTCTAACCCTCAGAATGAACGTGAGGACATTCTAACAGATAAGAGCATGTTCCAGGGGCTGCCACCCACTCAGGAGGTTGACCTGACCTGTAGTCGGTGAGTGATTGACTTAGTGGAACTTTGTTAGCTTGGAGCAGTAAAGATGAGGGCAGGATGGAGACCTTTTTGTCTAGGACAAAGAAAGTGGCTTGGAGAAGAAGGATCAGCCTCCTGGGAGAGCCTTGGGGGTCTGTCGGGTGTAAGATGCTGTGTCTTACACAGTGAGTCTGGCCCAGGAGGTATTAAAAAAGTAGCGTATGTAAGCCATTGAGAGAGATATGCATAGAATCCAGTAACCAGTGACAACCTGAATTATATGAGGTTTTATATTTTTCCAATCCCATTATTCTGTGACTTTATAGAATATAGAAATCAACTGCAAAAAGCATGTGACTTTAAAGCTGGTCAGGTAAAGTCTGCCTCTGTATTACTGGGACTTTGTGAGCGCAGCAAGTGTGAGCAGGCCCTCAGCTGGGGACTGTTTAATGACTGTCAAGAGACAGGAATTCTATTTTAAGCCTGTTCCCCAGAAACAAACTCAAGGTGAGGTCCTGTGCATGGGATGTTTTTAGAAAGTGCTCCCCAGGGAGACTAACATTGGAGAAGAGAAGTTGGACAGGGCAGACTGAGAATCCCAGCATGATTCTTCCTGGTATGGTCTCCATCTTGTCCCATGAGAGCTGGCAAGTAGCATTGTGCCTCAAAGCTACCCCAAACTGTTAAAGGCTGCCATGGGGGACCCAGGGGACTCACATCCACAGACAGTCAAAGCAGACTCCAGAGAACCAAAGGCCAAAGTCAGCAAACTCACCCTCTTTACCCACTGATGGCACAGGGAAAGTATTGTGCTCTAAGCTCCCTGCTGTGGCCCCAGATGGGGAACAGAACCATAAAAGAACAGTGAGGATAGTATCCAGAGTGGGCCCTGTTAACCTGGCCAAGAGAGATGCCATTCTTTGATGAATGCAGCTTGTGGTGAAGGCAAACAACTTAAGAACCCTTAAAACCTTCTAAGTACTGAGTGCTTCAGCCTGCTGTTTACAAATCCTCCAACCTGTTCTTTGGAAAAGACCAAACAGTGATTAGCTTGCTGGAAGCAACCACTTTAAGAGTCCATACATATTATAACTAGAGATTTATTGAGGCTATTTCATCAATTCTAGGGCTGTGCCTGCCCCCAGCTCCCTGCTAATCACTTAATCTAGGTGAGGGAGATATCCATGTACTAAAAACAGAACAATCAGGGGTGTCGGAATTTCCTCCCACCTCACATTTATCTCTGAATTTTGTAACCTCCAAATTTGCAAGTCAGACTGTTGGTTTGGCTCTGGTTTAGAATTTTCCCTAACTCAAGGTAAAAATAGAAGAAGAAGAAGAGGAGGAGGAGGAGGAGGAGAAGAGAGAGAGAGAGAGAGAGAGAGAGAGAGAGAGAAAGAAAGAAAGAAAGAAAGAAAGAAAGAAAGAAAGAAAGAAAGAAAGAAAGAAAATCATTTCCGTGAGCAAATTTCAAGACATTTTGTAATACAATTATTGGGTATTTCCCAATAACAGTTCCTCTTGCGGTATCTGGTGTGAAGGTGACTGGGATTGTGAAAAGGCAAATGTTCAGACAGATGGCTGCCCATGCATACCACCTTCAGATGCACAAAATAGCCCCGTGACCCTTCCAAGGTGCGCAGGAGATGGTGTGAAGACTGGAAAGAGCGCAGCTGGTTTTGGATCCCAGCCTGCATCAGAGCCTGCTGCATTGGCTTGGATGTGACCACCTTCCTTCCTTTCTAGCTGTTCCAAAACCGCTGCTTCTAGAGGCTCAGCCTGGGAAGGAGTCAGTTGAGTTGACTATGGTAGTCAGTAACCGTGGATTTCACTACCTAGCAGGGCCATGTCCTGAAGACAAGCCCAGATAAAGGAATCCCTGAGGTCTTAACCTACATCTTAGCTATACCCCTCAGCACAATCCATTGGGTTTTGGTTTTTCTTTTCTTTCTTTTTATTTTTAAAGTGAGGTAAATTTTCACTTTTCTTAAAGGGCCAGTACAGTAAAATTACATTCCGGACACCTCTGTACCTTGGTGGTACACCCAGTGCTTACTGGCTGGTCAGAGCAACAGGGACAAACCGCGGCTTCCAAGGCTGTGTGCAGTCACTTGCTGTTAATGGGAAGAGGATTGACATGAGGCCCTGGCCATTGGGGAAAGCCCTCAATGGAGCTGATGTTGGTGAGTGCCCAGGGGCTAGATGGGACCTAGAGATTTCCTTTTAGGCCCTAGTGAGTTGTGGGACAACTAGTTCACACAGGACTTCAGGAGTGAAAAACCCAACTCTGTGCTCTATGGTCACATCCATCCTAAGGCCAAATTTGCTTTGTCTTGCCACCATCGTGGCCTGAGCTCATTGGAAAGAGCAGCATGCACTTTGACCTTTCACCCTGACACATCCATGTAAAAGTATTTAATTAATCTATTTACTAGTATTTATAATATATTTCATTTGTCGGCAGGGTTATTCTTAACCGCCATTATAAATAAGCATACAGAGATCGCATGGATTTTAACAAGCCTTGGCCTGGATTGTGCAATCTTAGCTCATCTAAGCTAGCCCTTAATTCTATTCCCAAATATGACCCCATATATACATACTTTCCCTAGGCTATTATTACCCACTCTATGCCAGTGTTCCAGGCCATGTGGAATGATGTTTGCTTCTCTAACTCATGAAGTGTGTCCTCCTTCCTGCTCTTGGCTTCTTCTCCTTCTTTTGGCGGCTTCTTCTTCCCAAGATCCTCTCTGCTTCAGAAGCCTGAGCACCTTAGTCCTGCCTACCTCTGTCTTTTGCCAATCTCAGGCCTCAGAATTTATTTAACCAATCAGAGACAATAGTTAACAAGAAAGGTAACACAGCTTCACTTGGTGTACAGCAAGCAAGCTTCTGGGAGCAGGTAAATTAACATTTAGAATGCATAACATCACCCCATCATATCCATGTCTGCATGCACATATATATATATATATATATATATATATATATATATGCACTGCTTGTGTACCTGGGGCCCACTAAAGCCAGAAGAGGGCATGGATCTCCTGGAAATGGAGTTACAGTCAGTTTTGACCCACTGGTAACAGAACATGGGTCCTCTGCAAGAACAGCAAGTGCTCTTAGCTACTAAGCCATCTCTCCAGTTCCCAGAAAAATCTAATTCTTGACCATAGTGTCCAGTACTTTCTTGTTTACCCTCTCATTTACCCTGATTTTAGAGGAGAGAAAATATTATTACAGCCACCATATAGATGAATGGTGAGGGCTTGCAGAGGGATGTAACTTCTTCTGAGTGGTGGCCGAGCTGGGATTGTTTTTACAACAACAAGAACATCTGTTTAAACTCTGGAAGAACCACAGAGGGTCATTTCCTTCAGAAGTTGCCTGAGTCTGCTAGACACATGACAGTGAAATACCAGGGACAATATGAGTTAAACAGAAATACATTCCTAGTAGGTGAGTTGGAAGTTCCAGGTCCAAGTGCGCAGGGGATTTGTTTATCCTATGTCTTTGTCCTTGGTTTACAAATAGCTGACTGTTTTCTCCCCTCATCCACTCATGGTTGGTCTTTCCTCCGTGCATACTCCTTGTCTCTCAGGTGTCCAGATTTCCTCTCCTAAAGACATTAGACAGACCAGATTAGAGTACCTCCCTCTTAGGATCACATGTAATATTAGAGGGTCTTATTTTTAAACACAGTCATTTTGAGAGTTAGGGATGATCAATCTGTGTGTTTGGGAATGTCCATACACCATATTCCCTTATCAGTAGCTCCTGTTCATAATAACCAGGCTATTCAGGGCATGCTTGGCTCCCACCTTCAGTTCATGTCTTCCACCATGCTAGGTATAGGCCTACCATTAACAGCTCCAGAAACTCAGGGACCCATCTCTCTCAAGGGCCAACTCCAGTAATGACACGTCCACCAAGTCCTTAAATTTAAGTAGTGCCATAGTGGTTCCTCCTCTGCTCCTGTCGTCACGGCCCTTCACTTCTTCCCTCTTTGAGAGTGATCCAGCTGCTCCCCACCACCTCCCCAGTATCCATAATGAAGCCCTTCTTCCCTTGTCTTTCTGATTCTTCACACTCTGTTCCTGCCCCTGTTGCCCTCTCTGGTCTCCTTTCACCTTCTCCATGGGATTTCTTCCTCTCTCCCTCCCTGCCCCGTCTCAGGTACCTTGAATGCCATTAGCAGAGCAGTCCCATGGAACCCCTCAAGGAAGTACCCACCTGCCTTTCATGCCCTGCTTCTATTCCCTCCTCTTAAAAAAGTTACATTGCAGAAAGAAGATTTGAACATTATTTTCCTCCACATGTATCTGAAATAACCCATGGACTTCTGTCATTCTCTGGAACCAGCAGAGCTAGTGGAACCTCGACCCCATGAAAGTCTGGCTGTCAGATCAGAGGCAATGTCTCTGGACTCTGGCTGGGGGGTGTAGAATTAATTAATTAAATTATTAACCAGTATTATCATTAATTGGTCAGCAGTGTTAATCCTTAACCCACCATTGTAAATTGGCATACACAGACACTGATGGATTTTATCAAGCCTTGGCCTGGATTGTGCAATCATAGCTCATCTGAGCTAGCCCTTAATTCTGTTCCCCAAATATGACCCCATATATACATACATCCCCTTGGACTGTTATTCTCCACGCTATGCCAATGTTCCAGGCCACATGGAATGGCATTCATTTCTCTAACCCATAGCGTGTGTCCTCCTTCCTGCTCTTGGCTTCCTCCCTCTACTGGAGGTTTCTTCTCCCCAAGATGCTTTCTGTCTCAGAAGCCAGAGCACCTTAGTCCTGCCTACCTCTGTCTTTGCCCAATCTCAGGCCTCAGCATTTGTTTATCCAATCAGAGACAATGGTTAACAAGAAAGGTAGAATAGCTTCACTTGGTGTACAGCAAGCAGGCTCTGGGAGCAGATTAACATTTAGAATGCATAACATCACCCCGCCAGGGAGTTGTGTTCTTAGAACTGTAACCAAAAGGAGAAGGTGGCCACTTTTACTTGATCTGGTGACTAGCAGCTGGGATTTTTAGAGGCCCACAAATCAGGTTGATCCACCAGCCAGGGACTTTTAAGTGTTTTAGCCACCTGAAGCTGGTTTTCTTGTCCCATGTGAAAACTGAGCACACAGCCCTACCAGTTTCTCCCTGAGAATCTTTATGGTCAGGGGTGCAGGTAGGTGATTGTAACTGGTCAGGACTGGCCCTGATGGGGTGACACAGCCAGTTAAGGGGGCTGTTCTTCTCTTGCTACCAAATCAGGCAGGGGTGGCAGAACATGGGCAAACAGCACAGCTGGACTTTGAACCCTGGCAGATGCATGCCTCCTTTACCTTCCTCCCTGGAAAAAAGTGCTTTGTACTTACCTAGCGTTTCTGGAAAGACCATGATGAGATGTACAGAAGAAAGGCAGCCAGAGAAAGTAGGTTGATTCCATGTCAGATGATGTGCATGAAATGACAAAGTGGTTCTTCCAGAATACTCTGCTTGTTTGATAAAATGATACACACATTCAAACTCTCTCAAACACATTCATGCACACACACTCTCACACACATACACATACTTTCACACACATATACATATACACACTCTTTCACACATGCATATACATACACATACATACTCTCACACACATATACAAACACACACATACATATACATACACGCATATACTCTCTCTCACATATACATACACACTCTCTCACACATACATATACACATACACACACATACTCTCACACACATATACATATACACACATACTCTCACACATACATAT
>CAJQZJ010011242.1:1544442-1588236 GCA_907164525.1 Lophiomys imhausi
CATACACACACATACTCTCTCTCACACACATATACATACACACACACATATAGATGTACACACATACTCTCCCTCACATACATATACATACAAGCACTCTCACACATATATACACACACTCTCACCCACATATATTCATACGCACCCTCTCTCACATACAGAAACACACTCTGTCACACAGTCACACACTCTCTGTCACACACAAACACAAAAATGCTCTGTGTCACACACAGTCTGACATACACACACACACTTTCTGTCTCACATACTGTCTCACACACTCAGTCCCCTCCACATTCATGTGCACTCACATACATTGTCTCTCACACACACATCCTCTCTAACACACACTGTCATACACTCTCTCACACATACACACACTCATATACACACTTTCTCACACACACATATATACACACATACTCATACACACTCTCTCATGCATACATATATACACATGCATGCATACATGCTCTCTTACACCCACCCACACATACTTATGCACACACATACAACCATGCTCTTAATCATACTCACACATACACACACACTCACACACATTCTCACACACACTCACTCACATTCACATCCTATGACACCAAGATGAGCTTGAAGCACTTTTCCCTATGGGGTACCTTTCTGTCCCTCTTGAAACAAACTGTGGAAGGAAAAACAGGGTTCCAGAACATGTTCCAAGGAGCATGACACTTCTCCTCTTCCTACCCTAGTGGAAGGGTTCAGCAATGGAGTTCTTCTGTTCCCAGGCTTGCCATGAATGACTGAGCTTTGAACCAGTGAGGCAGCAGCACTTAAGTTAATTGGGGTCACGCAATCAGGACGCTTTTAACATAAACACTCTAGTGGGAGGGGGGGTGCTTGCTGTCCATCCCACTTTCGGGAACAACAGAGAGATGGATTAAAAGCAGGAACAGTTCCATCATCCCCCTCCGTGGTCATAAAATGTGTCCTTTGATTTATTATGTCCGTCATGTTGGGAAGTCTTTAGCTCTTCCAGATGACAAGTAAACATGAGATGATAGCATAGAAGAGGCGGTTCCTCTCTGCTGAGAGCTGGCCCGTTATGCAAAGATGGACAGTAGGAATGGGGGCTCTGCATGATGCTGGGAGGGGCCTGGTGACCTGGCTTTGTGACCCCCACTCTGTTTAGGGGAATGCAGCAGTGGGATTTGCGACGAGGCCTCCTGCGTCAATGGAGGCACCTGCACAGCCATCAACGCCGACTCCTACATCTGCCTCTGCCCTCTTGGGTTCAGAGGCCGACACTGTGAAGATGGTGAGATAGTAGGCCCTGGTTGTGTTGATGCATGTGGACGTAACATTCCATCAGTGTGCACTTAGCAGCATCCTGCATGTTCCTTTTGTATGTTGTTTGCTTGTTTTCTCAAAACAGGGTTTCTCTGTGTAGCCTTGGCTGTCTTGTAACTCACTCTGTAAACTAGGTTGGCCTGTATGTTCTTAAGAGATTCAAGTTGCTTTGCTGGGAGGGATGGGAGAGTATCAGAGGACCAAAGTATTAAACAAATCATAGATATAGTCCTTTTAATAAACTAATCATGGGCCAGCTCCTCTGGCCTTCCTGTGGCACTTAGAAAGCCTGCATTGGTTTATACAAGACTAACTTAAGTGTACTCAAATCTCAGGTTCTTTATAATATCTGACAGTTTCTAAGAAAATATTGGGAAGGTGCACACACAAGTCAAAAATGTGATAAGACGTATGTGCTCTTGTTTTTACTTCTTTGCTCTGATCTGATGATTTATATCATCTTTCTATACCATATCATGTAAATACACATGTGTATGCAGACATATATGTGCATATACATGTAACATACAACCATACACAATGTGTACATACAAACACTCAGAAATAATAACTGAAAGTTTTAAAGATTTTGGGAGAAAGATATCTGCTTTAGTTTTTCCAGAATTCAAAAATTAAAAACAGAAGAGAATAAAATTGGAACTAAGATTATAAAAGTAGTCAGTTTTATCTCTGAATGATTCAAGAGGTTTGAAACTACTACACAGAGAGAAACATTTTCAATATCTTCTCAAATCTCATGTCTGTGAAATAGTGTAACTGAACCAGGTCTGGCTGGGGACATCTTGTTTTTCTGTAACCTCACATGAGAAGGGTTTATTCTTGTTCATGTGCTACATCACCTTGGGTCAGTAGTGTTAGAGACTGTTCTGCTCCACGAAGTCGCATAGAAAACAAACTGCCCACCCCCTCAGAGTCCTGCTCTGAGTCTTTACGTACCCAGCATTGTCAGGAGAAGAGAGAGAACACCAGGGAAGGAAAGAAGGAAGTTTTAGGGGCCAGACCTGAGGTACCATGTGATATTCCACCCGCACTCCACTGGCAGAGCTCAACCATACCACCCGCTACCCACAGGGCAACCGGGAGATGTAGGTAAGTCCCTCCCCAGACAGACAAAAGCACAGCTTCATGCAGGCCACTAGCTGGTCTCAGCCACACAGGGATCTCTAACACTCTGCTTATGTCTTCAGCATTCGCCCTGACCGTCCCTCAGTTCAGAGAGTCGCTGAGGTCCTATGCCGCCACACCCTGGCCCCTGGAGCCTCAGCATTATCTTTCTTTCGCCGAGTTTGAGATCACATTTCGGCCAGACTCAGGGGATGGTGTCCTCTTGTACAGCTATGACACGGGCAGCAAGGACTTCCTGTCCATCAATATGGCTCTGGGCCATGTGGAATTCCGCTTCGACTGTGGTTCTGGGACTGGAGTTCTCAGGTGAGGGCCAAGGCTTTGTGGGACTTCCTCCCCTCCAAAGCCACAGACGCTACTGTGACCACTAAATTGCTGTCCACCACCCTCTTCCTGTTTTCCTTTTGCCAGCATCTGTGTGAAACCTGTCCTGAGCCAAACTATGCCAGACCACCTGTGCGCGCTCTCTCTCTCTCCCTCTCTCCCTCTCCCTTCCACCTCTTTCTCTCTTTTCCTCACTTCCTTCCTCCCTCCCTTCTTCCCTCCTTCCTTTCACCAAATACCTATCAAACAGGTATTAATTCCCAGCTTCAGATTACGGAAAACGATCTTGCTTCCCATAGGGGCAACCTGCTTCCATTTCCCTTGAAGACATGCAGTTTTCAACCACTCAGGGAACCTTAACCAATCCCTGCGTTTCATGGAAAAGCATATGTCAGGCATGTTTCCTTCCCAACTTTGTATCTTTTTTTTTTAATAACTCACTATGTCCAGTTAGTGTTTATGGGTATGAGGCCATCCACTGTAGCCTCAGTAGGCCACACCCTACAAAAAGACATGATTCTCTCTTTCCCAATAACTGTCAACTGCCAATAGCGCCCCTTGATAAGGCTTGAGACCCGGACATCGTCCTCCATATCCTGGCCAGAATTTTGACTGGCTTGGTCTTCTGTAGGCGGGAAGCTAAAGCTGGTGTAAATTCATCCTTGCCAGAGCTGCATGAATTCAGAACATAGTATACCACAGCCCTCTCCCATCCTCTGCCCTTTCTGCCTCCTCTTCTTTACTGACTCCCTGAGCCTTGCCGTCAGGGGTAGGTGGGAATGGGAATGGTATAGTTGTCTAGTGTCAGCTAATCAGTGTCTTATTCTTGGCACGCTGGCCATTTGCGATTCTTTCCACTGACCACTGCACACTGCAAAAGGAGGTTCGTCTGACCAGCGCTGGGGTTATAAACATTATTTATTTGGATGTCAGTTTGACAGCATGGCCTCTCACGGTGCTTCTCTTAGACTACTTTTTACCTTCAAGCTCAAGGGCCCCTCATCTAATACAGAGGCCACCACTGCTGGGTGTGTCCAATTCTTCTTTTGAGCATGCCTGGGATGCCTTGTTTAAATCCTGCCAAGGGGTTTCAGTCAGTCAGTTGTTATTTCTAAGGAAACTGCGGCTGTCCTCAGTGGCTGTTCATACTGCTAGCTTGTCATTTTTAGAAGGCGTGTGTGGGGTGGATATCACCACCACTCACTGACCCAAACTGCTGACTGTTTTTCATGGCTGATGGGAAATGCTGTCTCTCTATTAAGTTTCAATTGTCAAAGGATTTTTTTTCCGTTTCTTTTTTGTCCTTGTGGCTGAGTGTCTACATCAGTTGATGCCTCCCACCCCAGGGACAAACATTTCTGTCCCTCTAGTTATGGAAAACATCTTATATCTCAAGACAACTTTTGTGGGTATTTAATTGACTCAATTTACATATGATTATGCAAAACAGCTTAAGCAATTCACTTAGAACTATACATCAAGTTTAGAGAGGAAGACACCTTGATAATCACCTTGCACTTTGAATCACCCCTTCAAGGTAAAGAGTGACCTCAAGATTTGGAGGCACAGGCATGCCTCCCACTCCTTTGGAACACTCACCCCTCCCACCTGCCCCTCAGCAGAAGCAGATCCTACTTTGGGGTCACTGGCAGTCAGATTCTAAGATGTCTAACATTTCTTCTTCATAAGTCTATGCCAATTTTCAATCAGAGGCATTTTGGTGGTTTTACAGTGTGAGCTATCCTTTTCTTACTTGACAGGGAAGGGGATTAGAGAAAGAATCCTTGGATCCAGAGTGAAAATAAGGCAAGGGATACCAGAGATAAAACCATCATCGACCTTCCAGCCCCACATCTGGCCCATGCAACTGGGCAGCCGGGATTACCATTAGTATTTCACATGAATCTTGGGGAAGTTATTTATTTTTAAAACTATTTCAGAGAGTCCCCACTTAATCAAGAAAATGTGGTGAAAGTCTGAACCATAGGAAACTGTAGAATTGTCCAAGTCGTTTTAATTTTAGGAAAAGGGCATTGCGGTCAAAATCATTATGAGCTTGATTCAAACATCAAGGCAATCAAAATGAGCTCTTGATGCCTGTGATCAATATACTGTGCAAAAGAAGGTATTGGATTGACAGCCAGTGACCTCTGTGGGACAGGAACATGACAAGTGTGCTGTTAGTCATTATGGAAATAGACCACTTAAAAAGGCCTGCTTGTTTCTTTATTGCATATTGATTTAGCCAAGGTGATTAAATTCTAATTGCTAAGGACAAATCACAAAAGCATTTGCCTGAGCAGAGAAATCAAATTAGGGGGTGCTGACCCTTTAATAATCATGCCATTGGTATTCTTCATAGTTTTCTAAAGATGATACAAGACCAAAAAGTAATTGGGAGGTTCAGTGAAGGCCAGTAGCTAGACATTGTAAGAAATAGAAATACAATAATTATGTTCTTTCTGCACACCTCACTCTAAAAAGTAATATGGAAGACTCCTGCAAGCAACATTTAAGGCCTCAAGGGCTCCCAATTTGACTTAGTCGCTGAACTTTTAAGGTCATTTTAATCCTTTTCAAATCACCAGTGAACACACACTCTGAGTGTCCTTGTCCAGATTCTTTGTGTGCTGCTCTGACAGACTGTTAGAAACACGAAGAATGTGTGGAGAGCAGAAACTTATGTCTCACATTTGTGGAGCCTAGGAAGTCCAAGGTCAAGTGACCCACATCCTGGCAAGGGTCTTCTTTTGTCAGCCCAAGGGGGAAGATAGATGGATGTGAGAGCACATCTGAATGAGCATGCAGGAAGGAAGGGACTGAAAGGTAGACTTGTATCAAAAACCCAGTCCAGGTGGCAATGACATTAATCCACCCATGAAGCAAAGACTATATACTACCCAATTAGTCACCTCTCAAAGGTTGCAACTCTCAGTGTTGGACTGGGGATTAAGTTTTTAATACATGGTCTTTGGGGCACCTTCAAACCAGAGCATTTCTTTCCAATATTCTAATATGAAAAATTTCAAAATGTGCCAGGTATGATGTTGCACATCTGTAATCCTAGTCCTCAAGAGATAGAGGCAGGCCTCGCTCTATGAGTCGGAGGCCAGCCTGGCATACACAGCCAAGTTCCAAGCCAGTCAGATTTCCATTGTGAGACCTTGTCCCAAAAATCAAACAGTGGGGCTGGCAAGATGTGTCACCTGGGAAACCAGCTTGCTATGTGTCCTGGATTGCTTTCTACTGCTGAGATAAAACACCACAGTCAGCAGCAACTTGGGGAGGAAAAGGTTTGTCTGGCTTACTCTTCCACATCACAGCCATTCATTGAGGGAAGTCAGATAATCTGCTCCATTTCTGCTAGGACTTGATGTCTTTCCTGAAACTGTAAGCCAAAATAAGCCTTCCATCCATTAAGCTGCTTCTTGTTGGGTGTCTGAGCACAACAACCTGAAGAGGAACTAATATAAGTGGGTGCCTAAGGTTAGCGTCAGTTCCATCACTGCTGCTCTGATGAAATGGTGGTTCACATCTATGACATTGTGACTCTTGTCAGTGCCCATCTATCTTAGTTAAGAGTCTCCAGAGAAATAGACCCATTGGGGATAGAGATAAAGATGTAGAAAGACATTTGTTGGGTGAGACTAGCTCATATGATTATGAGATGAGGCATCCCATAGTTTTCTACAGGGAAGCTGGGAGCCCAGAAAAAGTCTATGATGTAGTTCTGCCCAAGCCCACAGGTGTATCCATGGGACAAGTCTCCGTCTGAGTCCAAAGGGCCAAGAACCAGGAGACTTGACATGTAAGTTCTGACACATGTCTCAGAACCAGGGCAGGGTAAGATGGATGGCCAATCTCCATCAAAGGGAGAAAAGTCCATGCTTTTTCTGTATTTTCATTCTGTTTCAACCCAAAAAAATGTTGGATATTGTCCATCTGCATTGACGAAGGCTACCTTCTTCACTCAGTTCACCAATTTAAGTCTCAGAAACCCCTCAAAGAGTCACGCCAATAATACTGTAACAGCTGGATTTCTTCATCCTGTGTGCACACAAAATGTTAGCATCATATCTTTCTTCAACAGGAGTGAGGATCCCCTCATGCTAGGCCAATGGCATGATCTACGTGTGTCTCGCACAGCGAAGAGTGGTATCTTACAGGTGGACAAGCAGAAGGTGGTAGAGGGAATGGCAGAGGTAAGAAGGGTACGTGTGCTTCTCTCAATGGTTGGTGTGGACCAGTTCATTGTTTTCTGTTGGTGTTGGTCAAAAAGTAGCAAGAAGGGAGCTGCCAGATGGCTCAGTGTGTTAAGGTACTTGCCACCAGTGCTGATGACCTGAGTTTGATTTCCAGAATCCACGAAGTTGGAGGAGAGAGCTGGCTCCTGCAAGTTGTCCTCTGACCTCTACACGTGTGCTGTAGCTCATCATGTATGTAAGCACACACATGCATGCACACACAAATACATAAATAATGAGTGTTATGTAGCATCTGAGTACATAGGTTCTAGTGCCGAGTTTGAAATCTCAGTTCTCCATTGGACAATTATGGTTCTATTCTGACACTATAAATGGGAATGGTGACTGACAGTACTGACCTCACAGCGCTGTTATAAACTTGTGAGTTATACTTAATTAATACTTAGTAACCAGAGCCCTTTTAAGATCTTGCTCTCTGATCCTTTCGCCCTGCCCCCCATCAGCCTCTATCTCTGTCCTTGTCATCTCTATGATGTGGTAGCTGAGATCATAGACCCAGCAGTGTAGGGATGACGTGTTTGACAAGCACAGGCAACAAAACCCGACACCTGAGCTTCCAAATCCAGCTTCACTGCTCACCAGAGGTGTAAAGTTCAGGGTGACCATCCAATTCCTGAGCTGATGTTTTCATCATTGCATCATTATCCTTGAATCAATGGAGACAACAATCCTGCTGATGAGAGTGCCCATCAGGGAGCCATTGTGAGTATCAGGAGACTCGCATAAGCAAATCACAGTAGTACCTAGCACAAGCTTCAGCTTGAACAAATCTTCTATTGACCTACAAGAATTCTCAGAAGCCCCTGTGCTTTCTTCATGACCATGAGTTAAAATAAAAACTGCAAGGGGCTAAGGTTTAGCTCACGGGTAACATGCTAGCCTAGCATGGGCATGCACCAGCCCTTAGCGTCCATTCCCAGCATTACAAACAACAGGAGCCGGGCTCCATAGGAACTCCTAGAAGTAAATGGAGCATGGTCATTAATGATCATCTGTCTCTCTTCACCTCTGAGGTGATTCCCTAATCTGTTCTCTCTCTGACAAATGATATTCCTAAAATACATAGACCTTCAGCCTTGTTGGCCTTTGGGTCAAGTTCAAACTCTGGATCTGGCTTCTGAGGTCCTGCGCCACCTGCTCCTCCTAACCCTGTCCTGTACTTTAGACCCTCCAATCCCGACTTCTTCCAGTTCCACAGTGGCCACTCTTCCTTAGTCAACTCTCCCAGGCCCTGTGTCCAGAGTGAAGTAAGAGACCTCCCTGTCCTCAGGCATACTCATAGGAACCTGGGTAGTCCTCACCTGTTCTGATGGACTTACCTATGTTTCCCATCAGCATCAACCCACAGTGAGCAAGAGTTGGGTCTTTCGTACTTGTTAATGATTGTCCAGCATTAATACATTGCTTGGGAACAGTAAGTAGGCCTAATAATGTTTGTTAAATGACTTAATGATGCTACTATTTGTATTTATTTTATCAGAAACACAGTATCTGTAAAAAAAGTTATTTGTGTGTTTGTTTATTTATTCATTTATCTTTGTATCTGTGTATGTGTGAGTGTATGTGGTTGTGTGTGTGTGCACACACCTATGCATGGTGACCTCATGATAGCTCTGCAAGCACTCTTAACCCCTCCAAGAATAATACCTTGTGTTTCCTAAAGTGTGTTAATGCCCAGCAATCTCAGATTTTGGTTTATTTCTGCTGCTATCTTATGACAGCTTCATATTTTCTTATGGCTTATGCTGAGTGAGTTTGACATTAATTGTAATACACATGTTGCTACCTAGATGCAAAGGAGGACAATGGCAGGTTCCCCAAAGAACTGGGTGGGTGGAAGAACTTCTTTGCCTCTTACCTTTATTTGGCCACAAGAACACCAACCCTATGCCTTCCCTTAGTCCTTTGTCTGGGAGAAGTTCTATCCTTATCATTCCCAAACAGAGCAGTAAGTAGGCAACTAATGGAATGGTGACAGTTCATTCTGCTCTAAGGGCAAAGTCTAAATACAGAGCATCTCTGCCCTCAGAATGGGCTAGAATAACCCTAACTACTCTAGAATACCATCAGGTTATAACAAAGAGTTAGGTCTCACTCATACAAATGGCCACCAATGACTAGCTGTAGCTTTCACTTATGGCCCAGACTGAAGGAAGGAGATAGAAGAAAGGATATAGAGATCCACTCACAAGGCCTGAAATCTTCTGCCCAAAGGAGTTCAGTACTTTTCTGCTCCATGATCCCATCTGAGCGCCACTGGTTGGAGACAGTCTTCCTAAGTAGAGGCTGACTGAAGAATCGCCACTCACCAATGGACAGCAATGTAGTCTACACACACACACACACACACACACACACACACACACACACTGTGATGCCTCTAGTATTTGGATATTATGATCCTATTTCCACACAATAAAACTGAATTTCAAGGAGGCTAGGAAACTTCCTGGCATTCAGGTACATTCAAGGTCAATTACCACACAAAACAATGTGAAGGTCCAGCCAGTGCATGGCCAGGTTGCTGTGATGGCTCATGAGGCTATTGTCACCATCCATCCTGGCGTTGGGCTGTTACTTGCTGTTCTTTATGTCTTGACAGGGAGGCTTCACCCAGATTAAGTGTAATACGGACATTTTTATTGGAGGAGTTCCAAACTACGATGATGTCAAAAAGAACTCCGGCATCCTCCATCCATTTAGTGGGAGCATCCAGAAGGTAAACCTTCAGTTCCTCGTGCTCGATATCACGCTGACTGTACATAGCAATGAGCATTGCAATCAGGGTTATCTGTTGTGCTTCAGAAAGATAGTTTGAGAAAAATCCCGAGATGATGATGATTTTATTTTACTTTTTGATGCTTACAGTCTAGTTTTCCAAACACCTGTACCTGGGTTTCTGTTCAATACAAAGTGATTCTAGGAATTCAAGGTGAAATTTTTTTTTTTCAGCAAGAATTCCCCAGATTTTCCAGGGCTATCAGGAGCGATACCTGACACCAGGATGCCAGAGACACTTGTGTAACCAGGAAAGGAGTGAGCAGAGGCAGACAGCGAGCTCAGCTTGGGCTGTCCCTGAGTTACTGTGTAGTTTGCTCCATGTAAGAGCCAACTGGTATTCCCACCCACCCACGGGCAGTTGTTCCTCATCAATCATATCACCAAGCTCTCAGATTACAGAGACATGCTGCAGAAGGGTGATAATAAAAGAATCGCTTGGCTAGTGGAAGATGCTGACCCCATTCCCATATGTCTTCTATTTCTTCTCTTGGGGATGCCCAAGACCCCTCCAGTCATGCACATGTGCTCTGTTGGATCCATACATGCAGACTGACTCAGAGGCAGGACTTGCAGGGCTGTCAGCACTGAAGAAAAGTGAGCTTGGACCCTTGGCTAGCCTCACTATGTTTCCTGTTAGTGATGAAGGGTGTCGTGGGGACCAATGTAGGACCTGTGACAAAGTATTCGAGTAAAAGATGAAGAAATGGTAACACTGAGCAAAGTGTGACCATAATTTGAAGAAAGTCCCCTGGAGTGTGTCTTTATTTCTCACCTCTGGTTCAGAAAAAGTCCTGCCAATGTTTTCTTGCTCTCACACACCTTTCTCTTGTTCAACCACAATGTTGTCATCTGGGGGTCAAACCTTGGTTCCCCACAAGAGGCACTGGTTGCTTGTTCACATAGATCTTAGGTTTGAGGTATGAAGAAGCTCTCCTACACGGCCCCCCCCCTCCTCAAGCTTTGCCTGTGTTTCACAGGGCACACAGCCCTTCTCTCCTGCCCTTTAGATAGGCTGCCCTTCCTTTCCTGTGACCTGTGCCATGTCCAGCAGGAGACAAGTGCTGGGCTTGTATTGGCTGGAGCACATCCTGCTGGGTTTTGCTTTCTTTTTTTTTTTTTTTCACCTGCAGCATGAAAAGGCCAGGCTCTTCACTAGTGGCTTCTCAGGTTTTCTCCCAACCTCACATCACTCTCCCAGGGAGAGGTTCATCTTTAGAAATGGGGGTAGATTCCCAGTAGGAAGCACCTTTACTAATCTCTTCTAACACTCCAGGCAGCGGGGAATCCCCTCGGGTATTGTAGTGTCTCCCCATGGGAAAGCTCATAAAAGCAGCAGCAGCAGCTAATGAACATGGACATTCTGCATTCTAGTCTAGGGCTAAAAGAGTTGGGAGGAGGTAAGGCAACAAGTAATATTTCCCAGAAATGTATTACTTTGCCTAGAGCCATCTATAAGGGAAGACAGAGCAGGGCTCCCCACCCCAGATAGTATATGCACAGTGGGGCAAAGAGGGGGCCTGAGCTTTGCTGTATTCCTGTAAAGGATGGGGAGACATAGAGGAAACTCAGTAATGTCAGAGAAGAAAAACAAGAGGAGAATTGGTGAGGCTCAGGTGCTAATTTTGGGGATATCACACAGTATATGGAGGAAGTATACCAGGAAGGCGATTTACAAGAATATAGGCAGGGTGCTTACAGAAGCAGAAACCACCCCCTAAACAGCTATATAATCAAAGCCCACTCTAGCTAGCATGGGTGACAGCTCACAAAAGCCAGAAACCTGGAGCACATAGCACAGCCTACAGGTGGGTTGGAGTCCCCTTTCCCAACAGCTCAGTTGGTCTGATACTCTCCAATGGAGTTTCATTGGTCTCTGCTTATTCCAGGTGGTTTTTTTTTGGGGGGGGTGGCTATCTCTGTTTCTTCCAGGATGCTAGGCCTGGCCATCTTCCAAGCACCTCATTTGGTCTGGGAGTCTTCTTTGTAGCTTGGCTGGTGAAAGTGTATCTCTCAGCAGGTTTTACTGTTTATATACCCTTGAGAGGAAGAGCCCTAGTGAATCCGGTCAGTTTCAGGGACTTCTGGACTATTTTGAGTTGTCTCCTTCCTATCTTAGGGAGTGTCCCTGTAGGGTGGAATGCTTCCTTTTCAGAGGTAACCAACTGATCACAACAGAGGGCTCTCCTCTGCAGCTTACTGGTACCAAACCCAATCCCTTTAGTTTCCCTTTACTTGAAGGATCAGTATCCAGATTTTCTTTCTTTTGTTAACACACTTCATTACACGCAGCTCAGGTTGGTAAACTGCAAGTTTGTTTTCCCAAGTCTTGAATTTCTTTATGTTTCTCTGTCCCAAGATCATCCTAAATGACCGGACCATCCACGTGAAGCATGACTTTACATCTGGTGTGAATGTGGAGAATGCAGCCCACCCCTGTGTGGGGGCCCCCTGTGCCCACGGGGGCAGCTGTCGGCCCAGGAAGGAGGGTTATGAGTGTGACTGTCCCTTGGGCTTCGAGGGCCTGAACTGCCAGAAAGGTACATTTGAGGTCTTAGCTTGGGTTTTTGGAGGGCATGGAGGCCACAGACTGAATTATGGGACAAATATGGGACAAAACTCTGTTTTGTTTCCCACCCCACCCCCCACAGTACTGGGACTTGAACCCAGAACCTAACCCATATTTAGCAAGCACTCTGTCACTGAATTACTTACTCAACCATTTCTGTAACTTTTCATTTAGAGAGAATGTCTTACTAAGTTTCCCAGGCTAGCCTTGAACTCATCTATAGACCAGAAAAGCCTTGAATTTACAAACCCACTGCCTCAACCTCCCAAGAACCTTAAGTTACAGAACTGTGCCATGAGGAAGCTGAGACCAGTACTTTTAAAGGGAGAATTAGTAATGCAGGTTCAGCTATGTGGGTCATTTTGATCAACAACTTCAAAAACATATCGTATAAGCTACTATAATGGCTAAGGATAATAACATCCAAAAATAACTCCATAAGAGTAGGTAAATGGCCTCTCCATCCCCTGCCATGATCCTTTCCTAAGGATCCTCTGGTAGGCGCTCTTCCAAAATGTTAATCTGGACAAAACAAGGACGTGAGGATTGATGTGTTTGAGTTACTCCAAGAACATCCTGGCAAAGGAATACCTTTGTTTATGAACTAGTAAACATTTGGATGCCAATAAAGAGAAATGCTGCCCAAATACAGAAAAATAGGAACAATAGTTTAGTTCTCCAAGCTAAAGTATGCGCAGTATACAGAACCAGTCTGTGTTCTCAGTTATGAGATGGGAATGACCACAACAAGGGTATCTACCACCAGAGACTGTAGTACAGAGTAAATGAGGCAATCGTAGAAACATCTAGAAGGGTGCCTGCTGATTAATGAATTGATACCAGCCACTATTACTACTGATGAGAGAAATAAGCTCCCCTAGCAGGTGCTGTGAGCTTCCACTGGCCCCTTTCCAAACGGTTGGGAGGGGCACAAACCCTTCCTGTACCTACTTAAGGGAAGCAGAAGTCATGGTCTTGGCATCCAGAAGTGGTCTTTCTGAACCTGTCCATATAGGTCCATACTCTGAGCTACAAAGATCATCTTATTTCTAACATCAGAATGAACCCACCTGCCCCAGAGCTAGTTTTTTACTAAAGCCAACAGGCCTGAAGGAAATAAATCAATGAATCTGTGAAATAACCCATGCTTGCTTTCTCGTGTTTTCACTTGTTATAGATGTCTGATTTTTAACCAAAAGAGGAAAACTCTAAATTTTACACATAGATATTTAGTACATGCTGTGGTAGAGGAATTATTTACAGCAGCCATGGAAACTATGAAAGATGCCAATTTGGCAGTTAAACAGTCTGGTAGTATTTCTTACATTTAAATGAACTCTGCAGTCTGTCTGACAGGGCATGGCATGCTTTTCTGGTCTTTCTAAGCAAAGCAGAATAACTGTTTACAAATGTCAGATTCTAATTCTAACAAGAATGTTGTTATGGAGCCATTAATAGGTGCACCTCTAAGGAGTGTCTGGTTCAGGAGGGGCCTGTTCCTTCAGAAACTTGGGTTTGGGGTCGGGGTATGGTTCAGTTAGTGAAGTACTTGCTGTGTAAGCAGACAGATTTCACCTCCCTAGCACCCAGTCAAAAAGTGTGTGTGTGACAGCATGTGCCTTTAAATCCCTGGGCTAGGAACATGGGGACAGGGAAATAATGGGGTCTATAAGCCTGCTAGTCTTATGGAACCAGTGAGCTCCATGTTCTATGAGAGAGCCTGTCTCCAATATACATATATAATATACATTATATATACATGTGTGGACATATCAGCTGGAAAAGACTTAAAATGGGATATAGACATTATATAGGAATGATAAAGAAGAAAAGGATAGACTACTGAATATGCTCTTATATTTTTGTATATTGATACAAAATTAAGATTATATTTGGCTACATCGATAAGTATATGCATAAATACATACCCTCACACATACGCTGAAGAATGAAATTTGAATTTGAGGCTCACCTTGAGTGTTAGCCCTAAGTCTGGAGGGTCGAAATAGACTTGTCAAACTTGTCTCTGGCGTGTAATAGTATAAATATAAGGCCCTGGGCTTATGCGAACACTTAGCTTTGGGGATTACAGAAAGAAGGGAAGGGCATGGTGTGATCTTGTTAGCCCTGTGTTCTGATACAGAACTTGGTCTGGGTTAGATATAAAGTGTTCACACAGTGGCTCTTGGTCTTTAGGCTCAAGTCCAGTGAGAAGTAGATCTCACCCGAATGGCAGGATAGAACTCAGCAAGATTCTGGGCAAGACCTGAGGGAGTGAGCCATGGCAGGGAACATGTGGCTCTTCTGACAAATCAGGCTAGAAGTTGATGAACCATCAGCAACCCTGCATTTTGCCCTAGTATCCACTCCAGCTCTGAAATGAAAATACTGCTTAGGAAATGGAAGCTTTACAAAGGGCAGGAAGGCCAGTATCTAGGAGATATTGCCTACGTCCTGTATCCCCGCTCCTGTGACAATGACTTGGGAGGACTTAAGGGGCTCTGTGACAGTTTCTTTAGGCTGCATAGGCACATAACTGTAGATGGTTATGCATGCTGCTATGATATTGGGCATCTTCTCCATTAGAAGGACTGGAAAGAAAAGGAAGGGAGATAGGCAATGAGAATATCCCTTTGAAGAAGACACTGTAAACAGGGCAGATCCAAAGCCACAAAGACCAAGAATGCTTGGAAGACGTGTGCAGTTGTCAGGGAGAACCCTGTCTCATTCAGCAAGGTGGTTCTTCTACATTTAGCAGCTGGGGTTTTTTTTTCTTACTTCATAATAAAACTATACTTCAAAAGCCATAATCTGTTGTAAACATTCTCCACAGAAGATTAACTAGTTTGGGTTTTTGCTTTGTTAGATTTGTATGTGTGTTTGTTTTTGTTGTTGTTGCCTATGATTTTTTTTAAGACCTGGTCTTTCTGTGTAGCTCTGACTGGCCTGGTACTCACTATGTAGTCCATGATGACCTTCAATTAATGACACTCCTCTTGCCCCAGGTTCCCAAGTGCTAGGATTACATGTATGTCCTCTGCTTTTTATTCTTGTTATTTTAAGCAAAGAGCGTTAATAAATATCCCGAACCAGACCTCGCCTAAGCCACTCCGAAAGCACTTCCTCCAGGAGGAAAGTGATTTGCTCCATCATTATTCTGGTTTCTCTATATTTCTCAGGGCTGTAGTCAGGACATCTGACACTTCTCCTCACCATTTGATATCATAGGAAGATGGGGTGAGAAAAGGATTCCAAAGCTGTGCATGCCTGCAGATCACCATGGGAATTACACACACACACACTGCACACACAGCCTGGGGTGGGAGGAGGATACAAGGGCCACATTTTCTCCACAGCATCCGAAGCTGCACAAAATCAAGTCTCCCAGCATCAAGCTCAGACTCAATGAAGCTAGGGGGAGCTAGAGGGCCTCAGCTTCAACCTTCAAACTTCAGGAGTCAATAAAACCATAAGGCTAGAAAGGGTCTCCTCACGTCTGATTTGAAGACTCTTTAGTTTTAGTTTTAATCTTTTCCCACTACACTGTAGCACCTCTTGCAACAACACTGTAGTGAGACCCCTTCTCATCTCAAGAAGGAAGTTGTCAGAAGGCTAATCTCCAGCACTGTTTCCATCACTGGGCATTTCCTTCCTTTTTTGTCTCCATTCTCATCACACTTTCTCATCCACCTAGGCTCTCAGCCCCTCCAGGTTCCCTTGTCTAAATAACTTGCCAATATTTTAGAGCTGAGCATTTAAAACAGCATGGAAAGGATTTTAAAGTCTATTAATGGCTGATTTGTGCATGGCATTCCCCTTTCACAGCCTCTCTGACACTTACAAACACTTTACACAAGATGGGAGCGAGGGTGGGGGGTGTGTGGGGTCAAGTAAATTTGGATAAATCTGAATTAAACAGTTAACAACTATAAATGCAGCATAAAGTTCTCACCTGAAAAGGGTATTATAAATAGTTTATTCTGGAGTTAAATATAAGTGACATTACTGAGAGTTTAGATTTAGGTTTTTGATTTAGGTTTCTCCAAATATTCTGTTCCAGTGTACTAATGGATTCCTGAGGTGTTTATAGTTATAGAAAAAAAGGTGATAAATCAAAGTACTATTAAAGTTCATTGGTGGGAGCATCAGATAGGTAAGTTACAGGAAATCTATGTTATATATTTTAGATGCTATCTGATGACATTTTTAACTTATAGCTTGGTGGAAGCTGTGCTTCCTTAATGCATCCCAAGGTTTCTTGTGATAGTCACATAGACTTTAGGTCAGACACAGAGGGTGAACAATGGGTGGCAGTTAAGAACGCTAAAGGTAGCCCAAGACAATTTGGCTCTGATTTACAACATTTTAGTTGTCCACAATCCCCCTGTCAATCAGTCTTATAGAATCTTTTACGTGTGTGTGTGTGTGTGTGTGTGTGTGTGTGTGTGTGTGTGTGTGTTGTTGTTTTGTTTTTTATGGAGAGCTTCTGTTCAAACAGCTCGCTCTTCCACAGGAATTCTCAGAACTCTGCTGTATTTTGAGTGCCCTGTGGGTGAGCACAAGGCACTGTTGTTTTTCCTGGGGTTCTCCCAGCCCATAGCCAACAGGTCACCCAAGAAAATATCTTGTTAGCTGTGATCCCTGCCCTTTCGTTCCTGAGGACAGCTTGGATTCAGGTAGTACAGGATCAGGCTGGCCACTAGATGGAGCCATTTCTCCATAACAGGTGGATTGTTCACCACACCACAAAGCCAACAACCTTGGAGGCAGAGCCTGAGCCTAGGGCATAACATTCCTGACAAGTCTGAGTCTTCAAAGATCCTTCTTGCCTGAGCAATGTTGATCATAGCAGTTTAGTATATCACTGGAGCTGATGTGAATGATTAAAAATTTTTTTTTTGTTTCATAATGTAGGAAAATAACATCACTAGTTAGAGACCCCACTTTAAAAGGACTATTTGTAAAAACATGTTACTAAAACATGCAAGTCGTGAACTCTGCTGAGAATTTATTTTCTTAAGAAAATGGGAAAATGGGAGTTTTTGAGCTACACTGGTATTTAGTTGGTCGTAGGGCCAGTTGAGAGGGTGAAGATTTTATTTGTCTCTATATATTGTACCCACTAAGTCAGGTTGTATAGACCTTATTGAAAGTGCTCGAGACCTAACATATTTCCTATTACAGACTTAACATTTTAGAGTATGAAATATTTACATACGTACACAGAGATATTTTGAGGATGAGATCCAAATCTAAATATGAGGTATATTTGTGTATCTAATATATACTCTCTATGTAGGACTGGGAAGCAATTTTCTGCAGCATTTTTAGTGTGTCCAACTTGTGACCCATGCCATGATCTTGGGTGTGGAATTTTCCAAATGTCAGCATTCAAAAAGCTTTAGTTTGATTTGGGGATTGGATGTGCTCAACCTGTACACTAAAGAATTATGACCCAAGTAAAGTACCCTTGAAGGGTATATCTGCCCTGAGGGCAAGTCAGCTGACTGAGCATTATTGTTCCCTGGCCCTGAGGTGTACCCTGAAGCAATGCTGCCCACTAGCCTCCTATTTGCAACTAGAGACTACGAGACTATGACAGTGTCTCACAGTCCTCTCTGTCCAACTTCATATGTTACAAGAGAGAGCTGTCTTTTCAACTCTTTATCAAAAGCCTTAAAGCTCAGGCCGGGGAGATGGCTTAGTAGTTAAGAGCGTTGGCTGCTCTTCTAAAGGATCAGAGTTCAAATCCCAGAACCCATGTGGCAGTTCACAACTGTCTAATTGTCGGGCGTAGTGGCTCACACCTTTAATCCTAGCGCTGGGAAGCAGAGGCTGGTGGATCGCTGTGAGTTCAAGGCTACCCTGGTCCACAAAGTGAGTTGAGGACAGCCAGGGCTGCACAGAGAAACCTTGTCTGGGAGAAAGAAAAAAAAAACCCCAAAACTTTAAATCTCTCAATTGGGCAGTTCTCTTGGGTAGGGAGTTGGTGGAACTTGCATGTGTGAATGCTGCTCTTGATTGGCAGTTTTTACACCACCTGATGGCACATGCTTTCACTTGTAGATACAAGGGGATAGCAAGACATTCTCATTAATACATGAGTCAGGCCACTGCCACAGAAGAAAGAACATGGGCCAGGTCTAAAGGTTACGTTAAAGCATAATAAATATATTTACAATAAAACTTACACCATGAAGGTTGGGAAATGAGCTCCATAGTCACTTTGGGAGCTGGTGGTTTTGAATGGAAGAGTTTTTTACATGCATGCCTGCATGCACTGAGTAAATTGAGGGCGTTGCCATGGCATTTAATGCCATGGTTTCTGGAGAATGCCTTGCCCTTAGTTAATCACAAGAAAGCTTGCTTTCCAGAGTCGTGCAAATGGGGGAATGCGCGGCCGGTTGGCTTATCGTTCCTTGATACATGCAACCTGACAAAAGAACAGTAACCAGCAGCAAAACCATTTTTCCAGGCGTAGTGGAAAGGTAGGCTGAAGGTGGAGTCTTGGGATCTTATGGTAAATGTCTCATTAGTTCTCTACCACCCTCAACTGCAATAAACGTAAGGGTGAACATACCTGTCATGACCTGAAGAAACTGCCCAGGGGTTCTTGAAGCAGCCCATCCTCCATTCTATTCCGGATCCTCTCCGGGCTTTGTGAAGCAGTCAAGCCCGGTTCCCAGTGACCCATACAATGTCTATGAGTGCTGCTGACTCTCCCTTTCTCTTTCACGCTGGCACCTGGCAGAGTGTGGGAACTACTGCCTCAACAGTAAGTAGCACAGTAAGTCCTGGGAGAGACTGAACCACTCGGGCTCCTGCCAAGTCTGCCAGCTCTGGCCAGGCCATGAGCACAGCGCAGCCAACAGTGGGCAGAAGGGAAGTGGGGTGAATGGGAGTGGGCATCAGACACACCAACTAAGGTACCAGGGATCTGCCTTCCAGATGGGGCCCCAAGCTGGCTTTCTCCTAGTTATGTCTCAGGAAGTGCTGAGCTAAGGGGTCTAGCTGGCAGCCATCTGGACTTAGCCCCAGCAGACAGACTCCAAGGCTCTGTTTGCAGAGCTGACTGTGACAAACACATCATGACTGTTTCAAGGAGTCCAAAGAGAATGACGGTTGTTGGCTACAGGCCGGACAGACAGGGCCAACAGCAGCATCAATGGGTCCTGGCTGTACCTCTCACCCTAGAGTGAGCAGGGCCCACTGGGGCCTTCTTGGTTATGTTTAGCCCAGGGTCAGAGTCCTGTGCCAGTCAGCTTGGGCACTCTCTTCCTGCTCCATTTGCAGCACACAGTTCCTGAAATAAGGAACTGACCCTCTAAAAAGAACTCTCATTCCTTCCTCTTTTGCCCCTCACCTTTTCCTCTTCCCCTACCTTGCACTCTCCCTCCTCCACTTTGCACTGTCCCTCCTCTACCCTGAATTTTCCCTCCTCCACCTTGCATTCTCCCTCCTCCTCCTTGCACTCTCCCCCCTCCACCTTGCATTCTCCCTCCTCCACTTTGCATTCTCCCTCCTCCACCCTGCACTTTCCCTCCTCCCTCCTCTTCCTTGAACTTTCCCTCCTTATCCCACCAATGCTGATCCCAGCCCTGTGAGCACATTCCTCACTTTCTTGCTTCACTTCCTTTGCTTTCCCAGTTTACAGTGTCTATCCTTTTCTGGCCCAGTGGCTGTATATCCACTAACCTTTCTCTTTTCCTGTTTAAAAGTCAAAGTTAAACTCTCCTCACTGTTCACAGCATCATACATTTTCTTTCCTGGGTGTGGAGTCCTTATGCAGTGTCTTCTTTGTATCAACCATGAGTCTTCTTAAAGCTATAATTGTTTCATAAGCTAGTTATTCTCTCATTTTACAGATGAGATCTACTCTTGGTTTCATTAAACTGTTATTTCTGTATCTTTCCAAAGAGGAAGGAGGTAGTGTGGTTATTTCTTTAGCAGAAATCCCCCCCTCACATCTCAGTATGTGGCACCACACACGCCTGTTCTTTTGATGTATATGAAAGGGTGATTCCTCAGGGAAACCAAGTGATGAGAAATGGGGAGGAAGGAAACTCATTTCTAAAATACTGGAAAGTAAAAGGTGGGCAGGAGCCAAAATAAGGCACAAACCACTCTGGTTCACGGTCTGCTGCAGTACTAGCTGCAGGGATTGGCCGAGTTCTGGGTCCCTTCTGTCTCTCATTTTCCTTGTCCTGAAATGGGAGTAGCCAAGCCTGCCCTGCTCTTTGTGCTTCTTCATGAGTTTGAGGTGAAGGCTTTATAAAATCTCACGCAGGAGCTGAGGTCTGAACGAAGAGTCAGAAGCTTACCCACAGCAACTCTCACTCATGGCAGAGGGTTTGGAAGATGATCCCTAAATAAGAACCCCACTGGGCCTTGTTTGGGGATGACTTTCTCTGCCTCCTTTGGCAAAACTCTGGGGTTATCCCCAGCTGCTCTCCACATGGCTCAGGCTCTCCTCCAGCTTCCAAGAAGCACTGGGGGCAGTACAACTTTCAGCACATTGCAGAGCCTCAGCAGTGCAAAGGCCAGTGACAGTGGCCACCAGCCCCCAGAGAAAAAGGAGAGAGGGGAGAAACCATTGGCAGTCCACTGGGCCAGGCTGTCATCCAAGAGGAAGGGGCTGACAAGTTGTCAAATGTCACATTCCACACGGAAAGCTTTCCTGCTGTGTTCCTGACCCGTGTATGAGTGTTGAGGTCAAGAGAGTCACATGCCTGTAACCTCCATTTTCTGTTCTGTCTCAGCTATTGCAGAAGCCATTGAGATCCCACAGTTTATCGGCCGCAGCTACCTGACGTATGATAATCCCAATATCCTCAAGAGGTAATGGGCCAGCACAGCAGCTTGCTTATTCCCTGGGTGTCAGTTTCTCAATGTCCCTCCCAGAGTTTATCCTTATCTTCCATGCCAGATGTTAATTCTCCCTATGGGCCTTTGTGTGTGGGGGAGAAGGGGCACATGAAGTAAACATGGAAACAAGAACAAAATAAAACAAATGAACTAAACTTGAAGGCACTAGTTTTCCAAACAGCCCCATTATAAGCACTGCAAACCTTTTCTGGTCAAAGTACCTGGGAAAATGTGACTTGCCCCTGGGGTTTCCAGTGTTCCAGTTTGAGAGGCAGAAGGAATTGGTTGCTCCTCAAGTTGGAGTGTGACCACATGGAGCACCCCCACCTCTGACCTTAGCAGGGCTCCTAGCTCTCTGCTATTCTGTGCCATAGCCTGCAGACCTGCATTGGAGGCCACTGTGGAAGGTCCAGCTGCTCCCAACCAGACAAACAGCCCAGAGCCACTTCCTGCCAGGCCAGTACCTATGTCTGCAAAGGTCAACTGTCCTCCTGAGGCTCTGCCTGTATGGTGAAGTTTGCTCACGTCTCATTGTGTGGAGAGAAGAGAATGATCTAAGGACAGAAGGCATGATACAGATACTCAAGTGACTGCCTTTTTCCCCCCAGGAGGCAGGGATGGGCTAGAATCTCAAGCAGCCTGGATATGTGGCAAGGACTGAGGTTGGCCTTAAAGAACCCCTCTGTTCAGCCAAAGTTGTTGGTAACTTCAGTTTGTCCCTCAGTTCTTTGTCATTGGTGATGCTCATCCATCCTTCAGTCACCAGCAAAATTGTTCTAGAATGTTCTTTCCCCTTTAGATTGGGTGTGTACTAACAGATGAGGAATCTTTAAAGACATCCTGCTTTAGGCAGAACTTAGGTTTTGAGACGCAAAACTGATTGAAAGATCATTTTCTGGGTTATTTGGGGTGACTGTAAGCATATCAGACTATTTTAGATGTTTGAATAAGGATGGCCACCATAGCCTCAAATATTTGAATGTTTGTTTCCCAGACTGTTTAAGAAGGATTAAGAGGCATGGTCTTACAGGGGGAGGTAGGCCCTGGCTTCACTTCCCTAATCGCAGCTTCTGTTGCCTTGCTATGAGGATTTAGGTGAGAAGCATTTCCAGACAAGGTACATCCTCTGCCATCTTTGGATCTCTCCTACCAATAGTAGAAGGTATTCAGTCTCCACAAACCAGAGCATTATGAATTGAGTCCCAGTCTTCAGCCTCAAGTGCCTAGCCAGAGGCCACCAGCAGTTAATGGGAGCCAGAGCTGTGGAAGTGGTAGGAGATGGAGAAGCCCGAAGTCAGAGCAAGTCTACTGGAGTGCATGTGTTGCCGTGTGTAGATAGGCAGGTGTTCACCTGTGTGAAGCTACAAAAATACAAGTGTTTGTCATCTATTTCAGTTTGATGCCTTCAGAGGGTCAAGTGACATAAAACTCAGCTTAAAATGTCCCAAACAGGAAGAGAATTTAGTATTACAAGTGTAGTCTTCAGCTGGGCTACGTAATCCAGGGAATTCTCTCTACCCTCAAGGTCCCAAAATCTCATCCCTATGTCTGCCATGTTACCCTCAGCATATTCCCTAGCTTCCCATAGGACACTCATGAGATGATTATTGGGCAATGTCCTATTGAAGTAAAAAGGACTCTCATTAAAGGGAACAAAGCTTCCACAGAGTCCTCCTAGTAAACTGGATAGTAGGTCATGTGTCCATTCTTAAACCAAGCATTGATAAGAGAAACCGAATTGGCTTGGCTGATTCACACCAGTCTATATCACCAAGGGAGGGAGGGAATCAGGAGTCAGAGACCAGCAGGTTCCTGGAGAACTGTCCAGGGTTGACTTGGCTGTAGTTGGCCTGGTGGTCCTCCTGCATGAGGAAGACGAACGAGCTTGATGCCTTCCTAGATCAGGATCTAGATCAGGCTGCGGCAAGCCTAGACAGAAGTCCCCCTCCCACCCCCGCAACATTCACTGTTGAATACACTGTACAACTCTGTCACTAGGTATGAGAGCGATCCAGAACTATGTATGAAGGAGATATTGTGATGGAAAATGGGGGAAAAACCATTTTCTTCCCACTCTTCTTACCAGAATGGGTAAGAAAGTAAAAAAAAAAAAAAAAAATTAAACTATCCTTTGCCCCTTGTTTTAGTATGTCACTACTGTATATGCCCCAGCTGCAGACTAGAAGCCATGGAATTGGTACTGACCAGCTTGGGAAGATCTGAAAATCTAAACTCCAGGAGCCTTGGCTTTAGGCTCTAGATGTGTCTCGCTAATGGAAATATTAACTTGTATTTCCTCCTGCCTTACCTTTCACTGGAGACCCTCAGGCCACATCAGATAAGTGCTGATAGTTTTAGCCAGATGAATTTCTAACCTAGCCTTAGGAACTGATGGACACACAGAAGCCCGGGGCCTCTTTCCAGAGATGCACACAACCCAGAAGCCATCCTGCTTGATGCCTGCTGTCCTCCCAACTTCCTGTGCTTTCCTCTAGGACTCCATCATGGCACCCTTCCCAGACCAACAGTCACTCCATCAAGTCACCTCCTTTGAGCCTCAGACCTTGTCCATGTCCCCTGCACTCCAGAACTTCCCCAAGGAAAGCCACTGTTGCCCATACTGGCCTTCCACTGCCATGATTACAGCCCCGAGAAACTGCTGATTTGAGCCTCGTGGCCATTGGGAAAGCCATTTTCTGCTGTGAAATGAGGGATAGCTTCCCAAGAGCCAAGGAGTAATAGGACAGGAAAAGAGAAAGTCTACTGCACGAAGCCATCTGCCTGGGACTGTGACATGGATCAAAGTCTTGCTCTGTAAGTGTCAGGGCAGACACCGCTGCTCAGTGAGCATCCAGAACATCTGTGAATGGTGCGATAATGCTCCTTGTCCTCACCTCGAGCATGTAAATGCAGAGGGGCCAGATGATCTCCACACCTGGTTGCTCAGGGAGCGCAAGCAGGGATGACTCAAAACAGATGTTGGTGGTTGGTTTCATGAACTCAGTTGTCCATTTCCCCCAGGGTGTCAGGATCGAGATCAAATGCATTCATGAGGTTCAAGACAACCGCCAAGGATGGCCTGTTGCTGTGGAGGGGAGACAGCCCCATGAGAGCTAACAGTGACTTCATTTCCCTGGGCCTTCGGGATGGAGCCCTGGTATTCAGGTAACTTCCTCCCAAGCTGCCTTCAGTAGCAAACTGAAGTTTTTTCTCAAAGAGTGCACACTATGCTGAACAGTGAGGCAGGAATAAGCTCATACACACTCAGCTGGAGTTGGCAGTAGCCAAAGGCTCCAGCTTCATGATATTTTTTTTCCAATAATGTTCTATGCCTGTGAGGGAAATTCACACCACTGCCCATTTTTGCCAACTTATTCCAAGTTTCACTGGACTACTATCATACTCATTCATCTATATATTGGCTCTTACTGTATTCAGGCAACTGTGGCACACTGGAGTAGCTTCAAAGGAGACTGTTTGGCACAGTCTCAGTATTTACCATCTGGCCCTCTGCAGAGCAATTCTGTGTCCCTTGTTCTAGTGAGTCCCTACTGTGCGCTCCCCACACGCATACTGGAAGACTGTGGGTGTGATGCTGGCCACCTTGGGAAGATCTGAAAATCTAAACTCCAGGAGCCTTGGCTTTAAGTAAACTCCACCTGCTTTTCCTTAGCTCCATAGCCTGGGGGAACATGCTGTTTTGTGCTTTTCTGCCGAGAGGAGAATGAAGTGCAGATTTGTGTCTCCACAGAGCCTCCCAACACCTGGATCTTTGTAAATACTCAGTGTTACTAATAAGGCCATCCCAGAGGCTCTTAATTCCTTTTTTAAAATTCATTTCTTAAGTTATTTTTATTTGTGTGTGTGTGTGAATGGATACATTTTATTTTGTTTTGTTTTTGAAGCAGGGTTTCACTATGTGGTCTTGACTGACCTGGAACTTTTCTATACAGATCACGGTGGCTGAGATCTGCCTACTTCTGCCTCCTTAGTGCAGGGGGATGAAAAGCATTCACCATGCCTGCCCTGCAGCTCTTACTTCTTTGGTTGTGAGCCTAGCCTTTAACAGCTGGGCCATCTCTCCAGCCCAGTTCTTATTCCTTTTTAGTGAGTCTCTATAGCTCTCCAAGCTGTCAGCTAGATGAGTATGTGGTAAAGAATTACCCAGCCAGGCAGTGGTGGCACATGTCTTTAATCCCAGCACTTGAAAGGCAGAGGCAGGCTGATCTCTGTAAGTTTTAGGCCAGCCTGGTCTACAGAGCTAGTTCTAAGACAGACAATGCTATACAAAAGAAACACTCTCTTGAAAAACCAAACAAAAAGCCGGGCGGTGGTGGCGCACGCCTTTAATCCCAGCACTTGGGAGGCAGAGGCAGGCGGATCTTTGTGAGTTCGAGGCCAGCCTGGTCTACAAAGTGAGTCCAGGACAGCCAAGGATACACAGAGAAACCCTGTCTCGAAAAACCAAAAAAAAAAAAAAAAAAGAAAAACCAAACAAACATAAGTGGACACTTTTTTGATTTTCCCTACTCCTTACTCTTCCCTTTACCAAAATGAGTAAGAGCCCAGTCTCTAAAGGGTAGGGGCTATCTGTTTAAATATGAAAAACAAGGTCATCAATTTGTAAAAGGTGCTTGCTGCCAAGCACAGTATCCTTGCGGAACTTCTTAGAACTGTCAATTCCAGGCCCCAGCCTGACCTGACTCTATTGTGATCATTTCCCCACAAGGTTCAGTTGCCTGCCTAGAGCCTGTGCTCTAGCTTTGGGTCTTTTGCCCCATGGGAGGTATTTATTAAGTTTTTACTCCTTTAGTACTCCCCCTCTCTGGTGAGGATTCCTGAGTGTTCCATAAGTAAGAACTTCATCGGAACAAAGGGAAGAGAACTGACCTATAGACATGAGGAAGACTTAATTCCGGGGCTCCTGCCGCCCATGTGCTGGGGAGAGTGGGGTTACTACCAGTCAGGCAAGAATCACGTGAAGCTATTTAATTTGAAGAAAAGACATTTTGGGAGGGAAATGTGCCTCCTTCTCCATCACACCCGCTTTTTCTGTGATTCAGTCATGCGGTGGGGGGCATAGTGGTCTGTGGCTGGAGCAGACACTGACAGGTGAGGGTCAGTTCTCCTCCAGTGGTGCCTTCTCTGCTGACCTGTGACCCCACCACTGCTCTCCACTCCTTCTTGCCCCAAGGTTGGATGACGAGGAGCTCTTCAGAGCCATTTCTTTGTGGCTTTCCTGTGGTTAACCTCACTCGGGCCTCAAGAACTTGATTGTGCCCAGAAAACGGAACTGAAACAGTAGCAGAGTGGGAGGTGGGGTGACCCAGCACCCCCTCAACTGCCAGTTGAATTCAATGCATGGAGACCTGGGAAACCTGGCCCCTGGCTCGTACCAGTTCTGCTCTCACCCCAGGCCCTGGAGGAGCCCCTACCAGCTGCCCCTCACCCCCTACCTCCCTTCTGATAGCCGGCTCCATCCTGGACTCACAACCTAGGTTACTGATTCTTTCTCAAGTTGCTGAAGCTGCTGAAGCTTTCTTGTGTTCTGTGTAAGATACCCTTCTGGGGCCCAGGCAGGATAGAATTGGCACCTACATCTGGAACCACCTATTGCTGCTCACTGAGTACTTTTATCTGGGTAATTAACCTACCACATCCATCCATCCAACACAGATACTTGGGAAGGCTGGGCTAGGGGCAAGCAGGGTTATGATGTTTAGGCACATGGTCTAAAAACAGCCCAGCAAACAGTGAGTCACTCTCATTGGGGAGCTTGTCCCAAAGGTAGATTCCTGGGCTTGCCTGCCCCCCGGCTCTTACAGAGTTGGTGTGGGTGTGCCCAGCGATCTTCTTGGCACCAAGCACCCTAAGTGGTCTAGATAACATTAGAAATAGAAATAGTGTCTGAAGTGGCTTCCAGGTCCCATAGACTTGAGCCATATGGCCATGTGATCTCGCACAAATTGCCTACCTTCTCTCAGCCTCTTCCTTCTCCTCTGTGAGAGAAAAGCCTGGTTGGGAGGATTTTTGCCGGAAGGCATGACTGCACACACCTGTCTATCATCCCAGCTCTTCTGTGGTGGAGGCAAGGAGATAGGGAGTTCAAGGCCGCTTTCTGATTGATAATTTCTCTAAAACTAATTTTTAAAAAATCAGAACAAAATATTCTGGCCTTGAGGAACTTGTATCAGTGAGGCCCAGAGTGCACACTATTCTCCAGGGTACACAAACCCGATCTTATGGTTACAATGTTTCTAAGACAACCAGAAGAGAAATCCTGAGATAACAGAATGTCCTCTAACTTTCTAGACTTTTGAATCCTCACCCAAGTTCAGATCCTATGCTAACTTCCCACTGAAATTCCTCCCAGAGAACAAGAGTGGGCAGAGCTGTGCGACTCTCAAGTGGAACACCTTTAGTTCAGGAGCCAAGTTGAACACACAGAGAGAAATCAAAGTGCTACCCTGAAAGGGGTATGATTCTCAGTTTTGTTGTGGTTTGTCATATGTGAAGCATGAAACCAACCAGGAAGCTTTAGGAATGTCATGTGATGCCCTTTCCCACTTATTTTGACCATGTAACACTTTCAGGCACCAGAGAAAAGGAAGAAATCTGACAGTAAAATGCCCTGCATCATGGTTTAAAAGGGACATGGCTGAAAGTGTTACCATGTGAAGGTGTGAAGTTGCCCAGGTAGTTTCCAAGGGCCTGACCCAGAGCCACTTCTAGGTGGCTCACCTTGGTGGCTAGCCTGTCAGCCATTGGTGCACACCAAGTTAGGTGGCTTGGGCTAAATCATTCATAGTTGCAAGAGTCAGGGAACATTGATAGAGCAACCAGGCAACCATTCACTCATTGTGATAATGGCTTGATAGCAAGGCATAATTTCTGTGCTGTGAACATCTGCTCAATAAACAGCCCAAGAAAATTTAAAATATGTAGACTCAGGTGTGTTGGTGAATGGTTATTAGTCTCAACTCTTGGGAAGTAGAAACAGGAAGATGGAGGAGTTCCAGTCCAGCTTCAGCCACATAGTAAGTTTGAGGCCCTGTAAATGCTGCCTACAAATCAAGTAATCCAGGGAAAGTGTGAACAGACGGTTCTTTGCAGAGCCTGAAGCTATGGAGTCGGGTCTGGGAAGTTAGCTCATAAGGAAATTGAGTTGCCCCACCTCCAGGATGGTGAAATTTTTGTCTGCCAGGCTCTATTTCAACTCCCTTGAGCATATTCTATTCCCTCAAGTGAGTAAGAGAGCTACTGGCTGCAGAAAGAATGAAGCCCACTCTGTTACACCTGGTTCTAATACAATGGAAATGTTTTAGTCACAGGCACGCTGACCCTCACATTCAGGTGTGGCTCCCTGAAATTACACACAGGTCACCTGATTGTAGGACCTAGGCATTCCTGACAGTTGAGTTACATGTTTATCACCTTGGGTCCACTCCCCTACAGGGCTCAACTCCCAGAAGAGACCTCAGGAAGTTAACTCCTCAGGGTACACTGTCAACCTCCTGAACAAGCTTTGCCAAGTCCCACAGTTTTGGCATGGTGACATTATTTGTTTAGTTCCTACTATGTCCTGTGTTAGTTAACAGTCCCTATACTACTGCAGGGAAAGTGTCCTGCCTGTGTTTGATAGAATTAGGCAAATCATCTTATGTAACGAGAGTAGTAAGTTGACAAGACTGATGATCCTGGAAGATCTGTAGAATTTGAATATCCATGCTCTGTCACCCAAGCTACTGCTCAGGAAAGCCAGGTACAGTAAATTAACTAATCCCTAGCCCCCCTACCCCCGCTTCATGTTCATTCCTCTTCCAATATTATTACAGTTATTTACTCTCTTTTTCTCACCCCTCCATGTGTGTGTGTCTGTGTGTGTGTGTGTGTGTGTGTGTGTGTGTGTGTGTGTGTATATGTGTATGTATGTGTGTCATAGTGCACATGTAGAGATTTCAGGACAACTTGTGGGAGCCAGTTCTCTCATTCCACCATGTGGGACTTGAATTCAGGCTGCCAGGCTTCACAGGAAGCACCTTCTATGCAATCCTACAGGCCTAGGCCCATTCTTTTCTTCAAGATGCATCTGGCTCCCACATAAGGAATTCACAAAAAAACGTCAACTTCTGGCTGTTTCATAGGAGACAATTGATGTGGGAAAGTGGGCTAGAAAGTGGTGCGGATTCTAGGGTCGGAGCAGCATCTTTGCCCCATGGTTTCTCAAGACATCGAGGCTTCTATTCTTGGCTCAATGCTCTGGCTGTGCTTGGCCTTTTCTTTGAGACACTGTGAGGAAATGAACGAGCTACAGAGCTTTCTCTGGGAAAACCGAGTGCTTTGGATTCTCACTCGGTTCTCAGAACAAGGGTCTCCAGAAGGAACCAACATTTCATCTCAGCCTTTCTCTCTCACCTACAGTGTGTAGACACCTCCCCTCTGGTAAAGCTGCCAGTGTGGACTCCATTCACTGGAGGTCTGAGCATTGGTCTGATTATCCTGGCTAGGTCTGGGCAGTTGGCCCCCTGCCCAGGCAAGAGCAGTCACTCACTTAATTTTTTTCTGGATTGAATTAAATAAATTAGAATAATGAAATAAGCGGTGGGTTGACAGGTCCATTTCTCTTGGGAAACATACCCATGTCTTCTGATTCCTTAAGGGTTTCAGAGTATTTGGGAGTTGAGATGCTACAAGGTAGGGCGGGACAGAGAATGCAAGGTCAATGTTATATCTCGCCTCTATGATTTCAGGGAAATTCTCTTCATCTCTTTCGAGTTCAGCTTACTCTATAATATTGGGGTTTGTTTTTTTCTTTCTTAAAGTAAAAATGTTTAGTATTTCCCTGAACTTCTGTAGTAAATTACCATGAATTTTGAAACATTAAAAATCAATGTGTCTTGGCACATACCTTTAATCCCAGCACTTGGGAGGCTGAGGCGGGTAGATCTCTTGTGAGTTTGAGGCCAGCCTGGTCCTCGAAGTGAGTTCCAAGGACAGCCTTGGCTGTTACAAAGAAACCCTGTCTCAAAAAACAAAAACACAACACAAAACAAAACAAATCAATGTTTATATGGTTCTGGAGACTATAAATCCAAAATTCAACATGTTGCCAGAACCACTTCCTTGGCAGGACCAACAGAGTTCTGTTGATGTTTCTGGTGCTGCATGGCAGTCCTTGGCATTTCTAGCTAATAGATGCATGGTTGGAGCCTGTGCCTTCATCACCACATACCATTTCCCTCCATGTGTCTCTGTGTCCAAATTTCTTCACAAGTGGTACCAGTCATATTGATCAATTGTCCCTCTAACTGGGTGTGACTTCTGTAGAAAAAAAAATATGGCTAATTAAATTGTTTACCCAGTATTTATACTATCTTTAATTGGTTTGGTGGTGTTAATCCTTTACCCGCCATTATAAATGAATACACACAGACACCAGGTGGATCTTAACAAGCCTAGGCCTGGGTTGTGCAATCCTAGCCCATCTAAGTTAGCTCTTAATTCTATTACACAAATATAACCCCATATATACATACGTCCCTTTGGACTATATTCTCCCCACTAAGCCGATGTTCCAGGCCACATGGAAGGATCTTCTTTAATCTACCCTATGGCGTGTCCTTCTTGTCTGCTCCTGGCTTCTTCTCCAGCCTTCTTCCCCCAAAGCTCTGTGTCTATCTGTAAAAGCCAATGAAACTTAGTCCCACCTATCTCTGTCTTTGCCCAATCTCCAGGCCTCAGCATTTATTTAACCAATCAGAGTCAATTAAGTAACAGACAGCAAACAGGACCAATAAACATTTAAAATGCTTAACACCATTCCATCAGACTTCATCTTAACTAACTGATTGCATGAGATCCTCTTTCCATAAAAGATCATATTCTAAGGTTCAGGGTGGACAGAAATTTCAGAGGAACACTGTGAAAACCAGTGCAAATGATAAACCCTTCTCATTAGTCCCAGTACTATAGCTACGGAAGCTTCCATACCTGGGCCTGAATCACCCTGAAGACCTTAAAGCATATTAACTAAGGCCATCAAAAAAGGCAGCTGTCCTGTGATTCTGCTTAATTGAGTATCTGGATTAGTCAAATCTAACAAGCAGAAGGGTGGTACTCAAGGCCTAAGAGAGAGGGGAGCTAGAGGTAGGCATTATTCATTTTGCAAGATGGAAGTATCCTAAATGTTAGTTACATGTGAATATTCTTAATACTCCTGAAATGTCCACGTAGGATGACTTAGATGGCAAACTTTAATGTTTATCCTACTACAATTGAAAATGTAAAATGTCATTCATTCCTGTACGAGGCTGGAAGGCGACCACCCTCTGTGCCAGCCTTGTTTCTTTGGACGAAGCAATTCCATCCTGGGTGAGCTTTTGCACTGAGAGTCTTTATGAATGGGGAGCTCTCTACACTTCCGTGCTTCATTGTTTCTTTCTTTGTTTTTCCCTAATAACCTTTAGCTACAACCTGGGCAGTGGTGTGGCTTCCATCATGGTGAATGGTTCCTTCAGTGATGGCCGGTGGCACAGAGTCAAAGCTGTCAGGTGAGCTCCTAACAAATCAGAGACAGACCCAGGCTACAAGAGGGTGACTGTGTCCAGTTTCCTTTTAGTCCTACTGTCTTGTAACCCAACTTTACCTGGCATCCTCATATTGCCACTTATTGCCTCTACTGACACCATTTGGCAGAAAAGGAACCCCTGCATCTGCTCTGAATGGAAGGAAACAGCCTGGAGAAAACACTTAACAAATTTTATTGTGTATATTCACTTAACATCACATTGTGCTACATAAGAACATTTTTTTATATAAGCATATAATGTAGGTTGAGCACATCCATCTCCTGCCATATGTCCATTTTCCCTACCTTTTCTATTGGCCCTTTTGTTCTCTTGGACACTTTTGTTTCTACTTCTGTGTCATGTGTACATATATGATTTTATTTATCTGTAAACGACGAGACTACACAAGAGAAAAAACATATTTGTCTTTTGAGACAAGCTTGATTTGATTAATATGATTATCTCCAGGAGCATATATTTTCCTGAACAATATAATTTTTGTTCTGTCTTTATGACTGAAGATAGATAAATAGATACATATAGAGATATATTACATTTTTTTTCTAACCATTCTCTGGTTGCTAGACACGGAGGTTATTTCTGTAGCTTAGCTACAGTTATTATTGCAGTCCATGTGATCAATGCAATAGACATATATATGCAAATATCCTTGTGACATGTATGGTTAGAGTACTTGGGATTTTACCAAGGAGTAGCACAGCTGAACCATTAGATTTATTGAGATATCTCCACTTTAGCTTCCGTAGTGGTTAAACTAGTTTACACTTTTACCAGCTGTCTTTAAGGGTTCCCTTTGGTTCACATCCTTGCCAGTATTTGTTGTCATATGTGAAAAACACCTTTTAGTGGCAAAATTGGGGTGGGGCCTTAAAGTCTCACAGGATGAATATTTGAAGCCATGAAGACCTTAAAGAATGCATTAAATGTCCTTGCATAGGCAACCCTCCCCTCAGATAATATTCTTTTTAAGGGGAGGGTTGCCTATGCAAGGACATTTAGATTATCCCTCTCAGGTCTCTGAGGTGGTTGAAGAATAGATACCTAGAGTCTCATAGTTAAATTTTGAGTTGTTTAGGAATCAAGAGGGTGTTCTGGATCTAAGAAGAGATTTTTAAAATTGTGAGGCAAGTTAGTATGAAAGCTGAGTTAGATATAGAACTTTAAACTCATGGAGGTGGTTAGATAGTAGAATGTTAAAGTCAGGTGCCAAATACATACGGACTGGACATTGGGAATGTATGTTAAGCCATATAACTCTTATAATTGTGGCCTATTTATTTCTGTTGTTTTGTATTGTATTTGTAGTTATAAGAGAAAGAACCATTTGTTGGACTGAAAGGGGGAGCTGTTGGGGGGAAAAAGAAATACCTTAAACTAAAAAAAAAAAAAATGGGTAGAGGATGGGGGGTTGAGGGGGAGGAGGGTGGAAGGATAGGACAGGAGAGGGGAGTAGGGAGGAGGTTGTGATTGAGATGTAACTTGAAGAAATAAAAAATAAATTATTAAAAAAAGAATATTATCTGACCATTAGAAGTCATATATGTTCTCCTAGCCCCAAGACATATCTGTGCTCTCCCAATGCTAATTGCCACCCTGACTTCTGATTAACCTTGGGCAGATCACTCCCATGTCTTTTTAATTTTACCATCCATGTCCTCACTCCTAACAATACATTTTTAGAAAAATAAAAAGCAAGCCAAATCAGCAATGCCAGTACTGCATGTTAAATGAGCCCAAAGTGAAAAGGAGTTGAGTAGAGATTTTAATTGCAGTTCCCTGAAAATGTACTATGACCCTTGCTGGGGAATCCACAGGTGATGGCCAAGGTGAGGCCTGAGGACCATGGGCCTCAGCATTGTCAACTTCCTTTCCTACTTCTGTGTAGGCTGTGTTAAGACCATCATTATTCAGTCCCCTGCCCTAACCACAGGGCCTACCTTGAATCCTCAGAAGGGATGTGAAGACACAGACACAGACCTGTGTTTGTACATTGCCATGTAGCCCACAAAGCCTGGATGCATATATGTGTAGGGAGTTCAACAAAGACCCATCTCTAGTTGTTGAAAAAGCGAATGGTTTTCCATAATGCATATTTGCAGGTTTGGATCTCAATTTATTTTTTCTAGAAAACAGGTCAAAATTCAGAGTTCAACCTAACTTCAAACACTCCCAAGCATTTGGCTTCTGAATGACTAATTTTTTTCTCTCACTCATTTACAAAAGAAGTTGCACACAGGCGTCTCCAAAGGAATGTGAAACGCTTTAGTTCTCAACTCCAACCACATTTAATCCCAACAGTTGCCCCAGGGACATTAGGGAATATATCCTGCTTAAAACCTTGGGTCAAATGTTTAATAGGATAGTCACACACTGTAGAAGAATTTAAACTTTCATAATTATTGTGGTTTGATTATGTAAACAAAAATACACAATGGTGTGGATACCAGTCCCTTCCCAGCCATCTAAGGAAACAGATGTTAAATGCATTTCCCAAAACTATATAAATTTCTGTGGGCAAAACCTAGATCAAAAAACGTTTCTGTTCCACCCCATGATGCAGCCCACCCACAGGGATTTCAGATGCTCAGGAGAAAAAAAATGTAGTGAAATGTTCCCTCGGAAGAACTTCATATGCCAGAATATCAAGCTTGGCATGTGTAGCTAGCTTAGTAGACATAGCCCCTCCTATTGACACCATTGATCTCATTTTCAGTATGTCTTGGGTTATGAGGAGGGCACAAGAGGAGCTGAGTGAGACCAGGAGCTGGATGGGTTGGTGTATCTACTCATAGAGTGTGAGTTGTGAGTAGATGGGCCTAGTGGGAACCGAGTTAAGGCCATAGCTATCATATATGGCAAGAAGGACTGTGTTGATATCTTAATTCTCTGTAAAAAGCTCCAGGTCAGAGACAGTAGAAAAAAAAAGATGGAATTTCAAAGGGGAGATGGACTCTGCTTTGTGCACTGTCTTGCTTTGGATGTCTCTGGTCTTGCAAGCACTAATGTAGATTCCATATAAGGATGTGAAGCTTCACAGATTCACCTGCTCATTCATTCTCTTATTATGAGCCACACACTATTCAAGATGCCCGAGACACATCATGGAAGAAAATCAACTCCTTGCCTTGGAGGTCTTGCATTCCTCTGCAATGAGTAATAAACACAATGAAGTGCACTATGTAGCTTAGAATCTAAGATGCCATTGATTAGGAGGCACGTCTTCAACTAAGAGATATAATGAAAATGTGATCATAGTTGATGAAATAAAGTAGGCGGGACTAGTTTAAAGTAATGAGGGGGGGCAGTGTAAGCAAGACAAATTTCAAAAGCCATTGTCCATCATACCATTCAGATATGAGGATGTAAAAATCAACTTTAAAATATAGAGGACATAGCAGGAAGAAACTCTTGAAAAGTCAATGAATGAAGAGATCGTAGCAAGAAGTAAGCCCACGTTGGTCCCACTTCTCATGGGATGATGAAAGCTGGCAATTTTTTTTAAACAACAGCATTACTTAGCACATAGTAGGCACCTTTATACCTCTAAACACAAATGACTGAATTAACTCCAATTGACTGTTTTATTTTGTTTCTTTTGCAGGGATGGACAATCTGGGAAGATTACAGTGGATGACTATGGAGCCAGGACAGGCAAGTCACCTGGTATGATGAGGCAACTTAACATCAATGGAGCTCTGTATGTGGGTAAGTAACCTTGACCAAAGCCTAGTCTGTCAGGGCTTTTCCTCGTTAGACCTTTATTTGTTGTCCCAGGGCTGTGCACTCAACAGGGTCAATCAAATACCTGGAAATCAGGAAGCTGTCCAAATAGTCCATCCTTCCATGTTCTGAACTTCTGACTCATGGCTGAGGGGGCAGGAAGGGACTCACTCACATTGCTTTTGTGCTCTGGAGTTATCCACCAGGAAAACCATGCTTTTCTTGTTTATGGAATAGGAACCTTCTAAATATAGCCACATGAATTCTCTCTGAGGAAGGATTCAGCTGTGTCCTAGCTCAGAATAGATTGAGTAGAATTCCTATAAATGGTTAGTAACCTACCATGTAGACAAAAATAAAAAAATAGCATGAATTGGTACCTTTTGTGTTTTCTAAGTGAGCTTAATTAAAAGCAGTCAAGACAGCACCTGTTGTTGGCATTATACAACATTTGAAAATCTACTGGAGAGCTACTTAGTTTTAAAGTTGTCAGCTAAGCCAGAAATCACACCTGAGATCAGCCTTTGTAGCCTTCGGAGGTGTATTCAATTGATCAAAATCAATCTAATATGTGTGATGTACTAGACAGTTTGTCCTTGGCCAGGGAACACTCAAGAATCTCCAAGTGGTGATACCTCTTCTTGGCTCATTCTTTCTCTCCCTCTTTGCCTTCTTGCAGGTGGAATGAAGGAAATCGCTCTGCACACAAACAGACAGTACATGCGAGGTCTCGTGGGCTGCATCTCTCATTTCACATTGTCCACTGATTACCACATTTCCCTTGTGGAAGACGCTGTGGATGGGAAAAACATCAACACTTGTGGGGCTAAGTAATGCCAGCCTGCCTTGCCCAAGGGACATAGCCTCTATCCTCAACATCCCGGGGGCACAGAGACCCTCCCTGATGCTGCACACATCAGGTCTGGGAATCAGGTGTGTTTACTCTCATCAAGAACAAAGTACACCCTGGTGGGAGCCAAGCCTGGAGGCCCTAGGTGGCCTTCTCTGCAAACACTCTGTGGACCAAACCCAATGGACTACTGTGGATAGGAATCATTGGACTTTGTCTTTCAACATATATAGAATCTGTGAGATATCATACATCAATGCAAGTTCCAGAAACTCTCTACTTTAGCTCAATGGCTATACTGTATTAAAGACAGTGAAGCAAGACTGAGTGAGAAAGAGAGTATGTGAGCGAGAGAGCGAAAGAAAGAGAGAGAGAGAGAGAGAGAGAGAGAGAGAAACAGAGAGGGACAGAGAGGGACAGAGAACACCTACACAGAACAGTATTAAGATACTTCTGCCCTTCCCTGACTTATGACACTAGCAGAATGACTATGTGACCCTGAACTTCATACTTCAATCTCGGCCTATGGATTGTAGAGATTAACCCCTTCCATTCCACATTGGCTGACTTAATGTGCTCTGACTAGCCCATGAAAATAAAGGTTGGAGGGGAATTAAACATAGAATCATAATCATACTGTGGGCCCATTCCCCAAGCTTTCCTCTAATGCAAATATTCTTTTTTATGATGCAAACTGAAGAAAATGGGCCCACTTATTTTGTAGCTGTACTTTTGTATGTCTCTATTTTTATAGCTGCAGACTGTCCAAACTTAGGGAGTGGTTTTGAAAGTTAGGGTGGACGATCTTAATTATGGCACACTTTACTAATAGTTCTCTCGCAAAGGAGATGTGATTGGGCCATTTGTAGTGTCAGTGGAGTTGTAGAGAGTGACTACGGTAGGCCACAGGGAGAAGTGACCATTCTCTTTCAGTGCATGCTGATGGTTCACGGGAGTGAATATGACACTGTCCAAAGTGAAGAGATTAAAAGGAATGTATTACTGAGGTAGATCACTACCATGTTGTTTTCAGAGAGGGAAAAGTATCTGTAATAAACATGAATAAAGGGTATGAGGAAGAACTCAATACATCATTTGTGGAGATGTGACTGGCTTTACAGAGGCCACACGTACAAAGGAACAACACAAGGCTACTAGAGAGCCCAAGGCTGTGTGGGGTCTGGGGATATGCCCTCATCAGGGTCCAAGGACCAGAACAGAGAAGGGTGCTTTCTTCTTCTGTACCGTCGTTGGCTGTGCCCTGTGCTATGTATGCTCATGACTTCAGACAGCTGGCTCCCTGGCAGGTCCCCATGACAGGACTTACTAAGGGAAAGGTGAGATGAATGCTGCCCCCATAAGTGGAAGGAAATATGATGCAACTCCTGAAAGAGCCTATAATTAGTCTCAGGCGCAACTCTATTCTTGTGTGTGCAGCACTCATTCAGCAAAGCCTTGAGCTTTGTGCAACACATGGGTTTAGGCATATCAAGACTTCTAAGAGATGGCTGAATAAGCCAGAGAAGTTTGCCTCCTGCTCCAACCTTCTTCCTCTTATGTTTAGGAGCCTTTGATCGAAAGGAATAATAGTAGTGACAGCAGTCATGGTGATCTTCCTCCCCTGCGCATGTCACCTGGTGAATGCAGTCTGAAAAAGAGGCAGGGGGTAGAGTGTGAGCCCCATTACCTCTCAGTTACCCTAACCTCAACACCTTTTCATGGAGGCTCCTACAGCCAGTGCTTCCTATGATAGAATAGGATTGTTTTTGTAGCACATTTTGAGTGGATTGCCTCTGGGAAAAAGATAATCATTGTGATTTTAGCAAAATATCCAGCTGAATGGAGGCCAGAGAATTGTCCTGCACATGAGTAGTTGTTCTATGGAAGTGTTATCCTAGGAAAATGCAATGACCCAGGGATGAGGACCTGGGAGTGTGTCTTGATTCTGAAGTCCTCTCTGGGTAGGAAGCACATGGGGTTAAGGGGAGGTGGTGACAGTGACTGGATGATGGGATTCAGGGGGGTAAGGGTCCTGGGGATGCAAAAGCAGTGAAGTAGATGGACTCAAAAGGGACAAAGAATCTCAGGGTCTGAGTGGAAGGGAAGAGATAGAGGATCATGGCTGTCTCACACTCTCTGTGGACAAAACCCAGACACTGGAATGAGTTTATAGCCAATGCAATTAGAGGCTCAAGTCTTTTAACCTCTAGCTGAAGGATTAGACCTCACTCTGTACTAATGGACAGGAGATCTGGGAAGAATTTAGCCTGGACTTGTGGGTATCCTGCTTTTATCTCTAAGTGGAGCCATTATCTCTTGCCACAATAAGGCTGCCTAACTAATACTCATACCCCACCCCTGCCCATGGTGCACAGCAATAGATTGCTCCTGTGCCTTGAGTGGCCGGCATGGAGGCTCCACCGGCTTTGGTGCTCTTGACAAGATGGTTCTCCAAGCCTTTGCTGGAGTTGCTCATATGCAGAACAGCTGGGATAATAAGGTGACTTGGGTCTGCTGTATGGGCCCCTCATCTTGTCGGGCCCAATCGGCTAGTCTAGGCATGCCTGTCTCCTGACAGTGGGAGTGATCAGGAACACTGGAGAGCAGTCCCAGGCCTCTTGCAGCCTAGGTTCAGAACTGTTATGTATCACGTCCCCCTGCGTCCTGTTAGCATCTACAGACTCAAGAACTAAAGAAAATGATTCCCTTGGACAGTGAAGAGGGGACTCTTCATAGCAAGAGGATCTACTAAGGGGGTCACCGTGGATATAAGAAGAGGTGAAAGGAATCAGGACCATTAATGAGTTGATGTACCCTAGCAAATCATGTCATGGAAAGACAAGCCATGGAGGTGAGGTGGCCATTTGGTGGCTTCTCTTCTGCAGAAGCACTAGAACAGATGGTGGCAGAGCTATGTGAGACTATCAGCGACTGGCCAGGCTCAATGAAAGCAGCACTGGCCTCTCCCCTCTTCTGTGCCTTTGTCTCGATCGACTACCTACCCTTATTGTTGCCTGATATATGGTAACCATGTTTTTCTAAGGAGGAACTAGCAGGGAGAAGGACCTCAGCTTTGGCTTCCTGTAGCAGCCACGGTGAGAGGCAGGTTGAGAAGTCTGGCTGGGTTTTTGGCTAGGAAGAAGGTTCAGGGAGTGGTCAGGGAACTGGGGACCAGTGTAATGTCATCTCAGAAGAAAGGATATTATGACGCATCAGATCCTGAAAGTGTCCCTTAATCACAATCTGAGAAAACTCCCCAGAATCTTCCACATGCTCTAAGTGAGGACAATGAGAGCAGAGTTCAGTGGGCCAAAAACATTCTTGCTTTTTCTATTAAAGTGAACTTTGGTAATTTTGTACATTTCCTCTAGGTCCATGGGGTTGCCTTTGTCCCTACCCTGCCCCCAGAATCATGTTAGGCTTGTCTGTCATGGCTCTGACTGGCTTCCTGATCTCTGCTTTCTTGTTTGCCTTTCATTTCCTGATCAACCCCATTCAGGTCTTGAACTGCTCCAACACAAACAGGCCCACTGGTTTCTACACACCAACTGCCCCAGGTCCACAGTAACTGGCCTTTCCTTTTGACTTCCCTCCTCTGCTTTCCTCCACCTCTCCCCTTCTTCCTCCCCACCTCTCCAAGTGGGAGGAAGGCTCTCGGACATATGCCCGGAGCTGACAGGCAGAGTGCTTCCCACTTGGAGGAAATGCTGCATTTTTCACCTTTAACCCAGAAAAATATGGTTCTCAGAAAGCTTGTTTTTAGCACTGAGAGTATCCAAAGGAAGAAAAAAAAGAGAGGAGGAGGGGCCTGCAGCCCCTCATAGTGGCCTGACCACTGGCTCTTGCCCCATTGGGCTGCTCATGCTGGGAGGCAATTGCCCAGGGCAGCCTGCAGTCCCAGCTGCTGCTGTATACAGCCAAAGCATCACACTTCCAAGTGGAAAGAACTTCCGTGGACACAGGGACCCGGACAAAACATTAACATTAGCTGCTTCCCATTCCTTCCTTCTCACCCCTGCCTCATCCAGCTTCTGCCTGGCCTAGGAATGTACAGTAGCTGCCCATGACATGGAAGTCTGTGAAGGCCTGGCCCACCCATGCCAGGGCACTTTCTTTGCCAAGATGAATGGAGTGAGGTTCAACTTTCTCTGAAACTTTCATCCCGAGGGAGCCCAGAGGAGAGAGACACACCATTGGGAATCAAAGCCACAGAGCCAAGGGAAGGATGTGTGAGTTTGCACCCTAATCTCACAGTGGGGTCCCAACCCAGTGACTGTGTCTTTCGGGTGCCTTGTAATTGGATGTGCACAGAAAGCAGATTAAAACAGGAAGGGCCTGATAGAAGCCACTGTCTCACTCACTGCGAGGCTGTGAAAGGTCAAGTTTGGAGGCTCCAAAGATGGCATACATTGGTGTAGGTATCAGGTTGTCCTCCAGAAGTCCTAGGTTACAAGTGACTGCATGGAGGCCAGCGTATGACGAATCCAGTTTGACAGTGCAGACCAGCCTCTGGCTAAGCCTTCGGATTCAGTAGCTTCAATCACATGTCCAAAGAATGTGTGTGCATTTGATCTTAACAGTTGTGCTCCTAGGATGGCCAGAGCAGGTAGATTTATTTGACTTGGGGGAATAGAAATTGTGCAAAAAGACACGTGATGGGCTGGCCAGTTTTATGCCAACCTGACACGAGCTAGAATCATTTGGGGAAAGGGAACCTCAACTGAGGAAATTACCACATCTGATTGGCCTGTGGGCAAGCCTGTGGTACATTTTTTTTTTATTATTGATGATTGATATAAGAGGGAATATCTTGACTGTAAACAGTATCACTCCTGGGCTGGTGGTCCTGGGTGCTATACAGAAGCAGGCTGGGTAAAGCCACAAGGATCGAGCCTATAACGTGTATTCCTCTGTGGCTTTAGTTTCTGCTTCCAGGTCCCTGTCTCGAGTTCCTACAGTGTCTTTCCTGGATGAGAGACTTCAAGCTCTACGATAAAATAAACCCTTTCCTCCCCGAGTTGCTTTTGGTCACGGTGTCTGATCACAGCAATAGAAAAATGACTATGAAGGATGATTTGTCTGAGGTCTCAGTGAGAGGGAACGACCCTGATTCTGCATTGGGAACAGGACCCTAGGGTTATAGAGGATCATTCTGGGGCTTCTTGGCGTTCACTGTTCTGGCAGTGTAGGGAGGTTTGAGCAAAGGCCATTTCCTGAGTGTCTCCTTGTCAGTGTGTTGTCACAGCTCTGTTGAGAGTGAATTCTTTCAGGGCTCTTCCATTGCAGGTGTGAAGGCAGAGAACAGCTACAGGTGGGTGGGATTCAGGCCCCTCTACAGGCAGTTAGGCCTGGAGTCCATTCTTTTCCCTCTTTTCCTTTGCCTTCATGTCCAGAAATAGCCTTCAAGACTCAGGGGAGTTGTTTAAACTATTTCTGGCTAAGCACTGTGATCCCTGGGCCCCTGACTCGTCCCGGCTAAACCATGTGCTTCAAGTGCAAGACAGACAGCGGGCAGTGCCCCTCTGCCTCACCTCCTTTTGCTGCCTTCCCTTGCTGAAACTTCTTTGTCCTAGAAAGTGTGTGGGTCTGTCCTTTCCTGGAAAGACAAAGAAGAACTTCATGTCTCAGCATTTGGAGAGAGGCTCTCTTCTCTTCATCTATCTTCTTGTTCTGCTTTGTTTAAGATCCAAAGGTTGTCTGGAGGCACAGAGGCTTCCCATCATGTAGTGTGGTCTCTCCCTGCTGCCCATCTCTAAGTGGGAGGCCCAGCCGGGGGCCGCAGCCTCCTTGGACAGTCTGATACTAAAGGGCCTCAGCTCTGACTTGGCTATCCTCGAGAGGTCTTGGATAGAAATATCTCTGAGAAGGAAGGCCAAGGAGGCTCAAGGAATTTGCCGTTTATACTCATTTAATAACAAAAGTTAGGGGCACTGGGCCAGGGGATTAGCTGAGGAAAGCCCTGCTAGGAAGTTGGCTGAAGGAAGGCAGAGTCAGAGAAAATGAAGTATCAGATAGAACCGTGGGAGAAGAGGCTGAGGGGTCGCAGGGCCCCTGCTTGATGAACTCAGTGCCTGTAGCAAACATTCCATGTTCAATCTGAACTTGGAGGGAGCGAGGTGTCAGAGAAAACTATGGGAAAGTGGCATAAAATGGGGATACTGCTTAATAGACAATGTGCCCACTGGTTGTCCAGGTCACATTCACACGACCTCAGATATGAAAGACGTCTGTATAATAGTTGGCTCCAGCCTGCTGACTAGGAAACCACTTGCTGAGGATGGAGGTCTCACCTGGTGATCTCATTGTGTTGAGCCTGGAAGCCAAAGCCCCTGGGAGTTTGTTCAGAGGCGTCAGGTGGTTGAGGGTCAGTGGTCTGCAGCATCCTCAGTTAGCCTTGCTGTAGACCTCCCTCCACAGATCCTCATCAAACCATACTCATTTCACAAACCTTTGCTGAAACCTTGTTCACAAGAATCTTGTGAGAATATAAAACAGTGGTCTTTTAAGAGTCAGTATACCCTCTCAGCTCACTGGCCACTGCATCCTTTCAAGACCAGGAGAGGCTGTATCTTATGGAAGGATCTTATCCTTTCTGTAGTATCTCCTTATTCAGTTAGGCACTGAGGGTACCAACATTTTGTTAACTTTAAGATCACTTATTAGTAGCCTAACCACACGAATAATATTTTATTTTATCCAGTTTTGAACAAGAACCCTTCAGGCCATGGGGCAAAAATCTCAGGGGTTTCTTGGAGCCCTCCCTGCAGATGACCATTTACTTTTACAAGCTAAGAATATCCCGCTTACTTGTCCAACTTCCTTACGGAATGAGTCAAAGACTCATAGGGAACTCTTATATTCAGAGAGAAAAATCTATTTTAGACCTCCTATTTATAGTTGCTGAAAACCCATTTTCTTTTCATGTAAGGGTGTATTGCCAATGAGTGCATCTCAGGGTGGAACACAGTGACTTGTGTTGGTACGCTGGGGACCACGGAAACTGAGTCATGAAGCTGCCCTTTCCAGTTCTCACTGGGTCCTCGGTAGCCCTGGCTCCTGGGTCCGTTAGCCACATCTTAGAGGAAGTGACACATAACCAGAACTTTGAATTAGGTCCAAATCTTCATCAGCCAGTTAGTTGCAAAAGACCAGATTTTGTGGCAAAGTGGCTTTGAAGAGGTCTCACATATGGGAGTGGCTGTCAGTGTCAAATATCACCTCTAACTCTGACCAAACTCAGGCCAAGTATTTTGGACAGTTAAGTCACCCACCATATTGTAAAAGAGATGGGCAAGATAAAGAAGTCTGTTATATATAATTAGATAATCCATCTGTTATCTACCTGCAGTGGGCATCTTATAC
>CAJQZJ010011242.1:1588246-1623263 GCA_907164525.1 Lophiomys imhausi
TAATTAGATAATCCATCTGTTATCTACCTGCAGTGGGCATCTTATACATCCAGTCTTAAAAATACCATTGATAATATTTTCAAGCTATATTAAAGAAATGAATCAAGTTCCCAAATAGAACATACACTATGTTTAAAAGGACAAAAAGTAACATATTAAAAAAGAGTCAATATCACCCAAGATTACCTAATCTCCTTTTATCTGTTTCTAATTTTTCTTTAGTATTGATTTATCTGATAAAGATTCGCCTAGAGCTATCACAGGGCACTTTCAGTTCAAGGACAGAAGTATAATGAAGACCCTTTGTCTTTCCACATTTGCAGTCTGCTCCAAAGGGGACTCACCCTGGGTAAAATAACCAGGGGGATACTTTGTCCTTTCTCTTCCTTCAAAGCACACTCAAAGATCTGCCAATGTGGCAGATACTACACCACGTGGGGATGGTAGCAATGCCAACCCTCCTCCACCCCCATCTGATTTCTAAACGAACCGCCTCAAGGCCTCAGAAAGGTAGGAACATGGTGCCATGGGAAAGTGCATGGACTGTAGCAAACAAAGGCCTGAGGACCTAAGAACACTGACAGAAGCTAGGAGACCCAAGGATGTTCAAATGAGAGCTGGGGATGGAGGAAGTTACCTGAGAAAAGTGGGGCTCCACCTGAGTTCTGGCGAAACAGACCTCGGCTCTTCTTCTAAGGCTTTTGCTATATACTGTCAACTTCTGAGAAGCTGAATAGTGTAAAGGAACGTATGTCTAAACTATTATGGAAGCATTTACACCTTTACAGGGCTGCCCAGAAAGAGGGTCATGCTGAAAGCAAGCATTTATCCCACGAGGAATGTTATGTGCTTGGCCTATAATAAACAGCCTTAGCATTCTTGTAATACACATTGTGGCCCAGGGTTTAAGATGAGGAGTGGGGTGAGAGAGAGGTTGAACATCCTCCAGTATGGTCCAGGAGATCAATGGTAAGCTCAGGAACCCAGGCAAGACTGAGCAGCCTCACACATGGCAACAGCCATCTTGAAAACGGAGAAACCAGCCCCAAACAATAGTGTCTGTGATACTGAGGAAATGAAGACCCTTGGTTCACTTCTGACAGGATGTGCAAGCTGTCTGCGCTGTGACTGGGCAAGCAGGGGCAAGAAGAGGCTGTCTACTCTCAAACTGCTGCTTCAGTCCATGTGCTGTGGCAGCATCAGCTCTGTGAGAGAGAGGGGCGGTGGTGAGAAGGAGTCCAGTTATGCCTTCCTCCCAGGCCGCCTGGGGCACTGACACAGGTCTGCAGTGGTGACAGGCTGGCTGGGGCCATAAGGGGACAGATGATTTAAATCTGAGCTGGAACTTAAAATTATTTCTCCTCTTTGAAGCATTTGGCTGTCTGAAAGATTAATACACTAGGGTTTTCTTCATCTTAACATTATTTCTCCTTGACAGCTTATCAAAAATAATTTTCCAATGCTTTTCTTATCCCCACAACTTGAGATTGATCTTCTAAGAGTCAAAATCATCTCCAATTGAATCTTGAATCGTCTCAAGTCATCTCTGATTATCAATTTCCCTGGGTTATAAAGACCGAATGGCCTGAAATCAGTTTTATTTCCAGTCATTCAGGGGGATGGGGACTGGGTCAAATGTGTGGGCCATTTAAAATGAATTCTATAGTTCTTTTGTAAAGGACTGAGGTTTGCTAGCCAACTGTGATGTTGGATATCACGCATTATCATCTATCCATCTAGGTTTTTTCCCTCCCAACGAGACCTTTTTTCTTCTCTTTAGGCCTTTCAGTTCTCGAAGGTAATGGTAGTACACATTTTGGCTTCAGAACTCACCTTCTGGGAACAAGTTCTGCATTGAGAATTCCCCGAAGTACAGACCATACATATGTGTGAGCTTTTCTAGCATTTAAATATTAACATGTGTTTCACAACTAATTTACAACTGGCTTGCACATTTACAGGCCAAAGTAGGGCCCATTCATGCTCTGGTTGTTATTCGGGATAAGTCTGAGCTACACAGGACAAAGAACATTCCTCCCTGTATAAGCCTCTAACGACATTACATACTTTTAAAGGACTAGTTCTGTTAGGTCAGTTACTATATTTCAAAATTCAGTAACTTGGAATTTTAATGCATTCCCAGAAACTCCTGAAATAGTTGGCTGTGTTGTGAGACAGTAAATTAAAATCCTGGCTTTAAGGACCAGCGCTTTCCATTTCTTTCTTTTCGAGACATTATTTAGCCCTGGCTGGCTGGAATTATGTAGATCAGGCTGGCCTCAAACTCACAGAGATACCTCTGCCTCTGCTTCCTTAGTGCTGGCTGGGATTAAAGGTGTGTGCCACCACACCTGGTAATGATCTTGTTATTTGCTAATGCTGGGTTCTCATTTTCTAAAATTTAGTTTTATTTTTTAAATTAAAATATAAGGATTATTGGTTTTTTTGTCTACAAATATAACACTAATTTAATGGAGCAAATATAAGGAGCTATCAACAGCATAGCAACATCTTCAAATACTAAACGCACAGCTAAATGGTCTGACTGCTTTAGAATCACTGTCATTTTTATGGGACAGAGTAAAACCAAAACAGAAAATAAAGTGAAAGACCCTTTTCCTAAATGTTTGAGACATGAGGAAAAAGACCCCAAAACCAATAATGTCCAAATTTACCAGGGTAAGATGTAAGAAAATATATTTATTTTTTTCCATGACAATACTATGATAAAACTGTTAAATACATGCATGTTTTAAAAACAGACATAGGTAACATCTTTATATAATTAACAGCCAAGCGATACTAGTTTTATATTTGCAGTGTCTTAGTAATAGGTTATTTACAGATTCTATGTTCCGGTGATAATCATGTTTCCCAAAAGATATGGAAGCTAAATTCTGAAATTATGATATAAAATGTTCTAATTTCCCATTCTAATAGCAATGTAATAGCCAAAATTTCACAAGGCTGGAAATACTTCAGTTGTCAATCTCTATGAGTATTGTTTTATTCCATATTCAACGCAGAATCCTGTGGGTCGACGTGAATCACAGAGGTACACATCAATCTTGTTCTGTGTATGCACATTTAAAATATTCCTTATAGTACTGAGCATGATTTTAGGTATTGCACATCATAACTGATCATTTGTGTTAACACAGAAATGTCTGTAGTGGTAATTTTACAAGAAATGAAAAAGGAAAAAGTTATGGAAACTGCAAGTTCTATCTTCTTTCAGCTACATGTACACACATCTGACCAAACGAAAGTTAGTAAACAGTAACTAGTATTCATAAAAACCTAGAAATATTTAACATAACACCATCTTTAAAACAACATTCATTCTACAAACCGTATAAAACAAGAAAACAAAAAACTTAGATCTGTTCACAGTATGTATATTTTGTAAACAGTAATGCATTGTAATGCAAATCTGAAAGGCAAAAATGGCAATTTCTTAGTGTTACAAGGAAGATGGCTTATGGTCTGCTATGAAAGATTTGGTAGAAATAATTTTTTAAAAATTGTTTACTAGAAACACTGAGTATTTTTAGATGGCTAATTTTACCTTTGGACATGCCTGTAAGTTGGTATCATCTTAGACTTAGCATATCTATCTTTGAAAACAGTCTTTTCAAAGCAATTCTGAATGGAAATATATTTCAGCAGTTGTGTCTTGGGATATCCCATAACATCTACCCCACCACGAGGAGGTGAATAGGGTTTACTATTCAGTGTTTCACTGTGCTATTCATACCTTCTTAAAGAATACATTGGAAGGGAAATTAAATAGAAGGAACGAGGTGCTTATGATGGACCTGTCGGGATAAGACGGGTGAAAGTATTTGGATGAAACAGGGACAGTGTCATCTGAAAGTTATCATTCAGTGTTCTGTTCTGCGAGGAATGACAAAGGACTAAGATGCCCATGACTTACAGAAGACAGGATTACCACCTGAAAATATTTTGATCTTTAAGAATATGCTGCTGGATCTGGAAGTCAGTTCTGAAGTTGAAACTGCCCATTTAAAAATGGGATAATTAAAAATAAAACCACATGTAAGGAAACAGAATAAATTTAAGTAGCCATCCAATTAGACATTCCAAATATTTTTGGCATAAGTACAGCAAAAAGTAACAGTTTGATTTCTTTTAAAATCTGATTGTCTAATACAAAGGTGATCTTTAAGACCTATATGAATGTAATAATATTAAATTTTTTGTAACTTATTTCTCAGCATATTTTTTTCATTTTTAAGGTATTCAGTTCCAGCAAACAAAAAGTAATATAAATTATTATGGTTTTATATTTGTTTAATGTGCAATCAGTTATGGTTTATAATAAAAGTATTCCACAGTTAGAATTTAACTTAAGCAAATTCTATTTACACCTTGCACAAAAATTATTATTCATAATATAGGGAGAACAAGTACTATGGTGGTTAAGAACAGTGGGATCCAGTCATCATCTAATATCATGGTTAGAAGCATGTAGATGGATACGCTAGACCAATGACAACCCTAGAAATTCTAACAAGATGAAACAAAACTTGATACTGCTCAGCTAAATGTTGTTCTCTATCCTTTATGCCTGCATTTAGTAATAACTCATCTGTATTATAATCAGCATGAAAAAATTATGCAGTTACTAAGAATAAAAGAACTAATTGAAAAGGAGTAAAAAAAAAAATCTAACAACCCTGGTAAACTAAGAGGCTTAAACAGGATGAACAGCTCTAAGACAGAATCCATGATTCAAGCTACATGAGTTTGAGGGATGCTCTCGGGTTATATTAAAAGATTAATGTTCTGTAAGTTTGGCCACAAGTTTTTTACTGTTTTGTTTTTCCCTTCTGTAAGTTTTTGGTTCTGGATACAAGAGGTAAGACAGGTCTGACAGGATGACACTGTTTCAGCAGGAAATATCAGCTCAAAGGAAACATCTTGAAATCTCTTACAAAGAGAATGAGTTCTCCTATTAATCAGTTAAGCTCACACACATGGCTTGCTATAACATACGCTACCTTCTTACAAATGCATCTCCACACTGAGTCCTCGGTTAGATAAAAGCAAACTCCGCATGGTTAGAAGTATGCTCACGGTGTCTAGTGAAACATCTGATGAGTCTTGTCAGTCTTCCCTCACACGATGGGGCTGTTTCCACAGTATATTGAAATCTTTCGGTCATTTTATATCTACGTGAGCTACAGCTCACTTAATCTTTACCACCCTTCAAGACAGGTCTACTGAATCTGTGACGCTCTGGAAAGGGATTCCATCAGTAGACTCCCAGAGCCTTCAGTGAGTGGCTGGCATTGGCAGCTAATGACCCTTCCCCCATATTTCACTTGATATGTCAAGTATTACACTTCCAGAATCCTTTAAAAAGGCATTTCACTAATTTCAACATAGTTTAAAACAGGAAACAGCAAAAATTACCTTAGTGCAAACAAAACAAGTTATATCAGAGTAAGCACCTAAGCAGGAAAAAAGTTTGAGATAATAACTTTCTGCATATTAACATATTAGGGGTACTTTAATTGAAAAATACCATGACATTGACTTCAAATTCCCATTGGGAGTTCTCTAGCCTTTCACTAAATTATGTTTAATTAACCCAGAAAGAGCTATGGTATTTGATAAATCCAGACAGTATTGCTGTGACAGGAGACATTTCTAACAAGAGTTCAGTTTGCAAGAAGTTCTAAGAACGTGACTTTCTGCCATTATGTGAGAGTGCGATAGCATTGGGTGTTTGGAATGCAATCCTTCAAGTTCCATGAACCATGAAAGCAATGCTAATATGAAAAATGAGGCTGACACATCCTCCCTCAAGCTTCCCAATGAATGGCTGCTTCTGTTGCCAGCTACAGGAACAAAAACACCTCTATTGAACAGCACAGAAACACAATCCAACTTTCCAGATATGCAGGGCTACCATCTCAAATCCAGAACACTACAGGTTCAACAAATGGGACAACTCAGAAGGGTACGGGTGTGTCAATTAATGCAGCATCCAACTCAAAAAGCCTAGTTAAGTGTTTCAGAATGTTTTAAAAATTAAATATAATTATAAATGGCCACTCATAAGTATTATGATAGCCTCAATCTCCATTTCTTGCAAGGGAAGTCTGAGTGAAACTGGCTTACATAAGGGTGATATGTACTGTATGTGGTTCAGTTCAACAGACAGAATGGAACCTGATTCTGGTTAAGATATTTGTAGTTGTCTGGCCAATGACTGGGCTTCTCTTAGGAAAGAACAATTTCTCTCCTTTTCCTAAGGGTTGGGAACGCATGTAGCCTCCATTCTCACTGGTCCTCACTCTCCCCCAGGAAAATTAGCTACCCTAACTTCAGAGCATATCTACTATGAGACCACATTGCACATGTGGCTACAAACTTTGCACTGATTAAGCAGTGAGCACTTATCAAAGTCTCAAACAATGCCACAGGTGAGAACACAGTTAAAAGCGTTCTTTTTCTCCTCTATTTTCTTCTTCCTAGGCTACTCCTATATGCACAACTTAGGGGGGACCACAGAGGTAACTGCACAGGGATACAGCTATCTTCAATTCAATGGGAAAAGACAAGGAAAGCTGCCTTGGCCTCAGCCCTAAGTCACACTCTCTTAAAATAATCCAGGGGTACCCTGCTTTTTGGTAGCCCAGTGGTCCTTGAGAATGGAATTCAGAGGCAGGGTGAGATGAGCAGAATTCAAAACTTCCTTCACTCTAGACACTCCTGTGAAAAGGACACATTCTGATGCCAGGATGAGTCCATTTCTTCTGACCCTTCCCTGTGTTCTCAGATTAATGTAGCACAGAATGATAAGTGATAACCTTCACAGACACTCATCCTAATTAGATGGAATGACAAACTGATGAGCTTCGGTGAGGATCAAGGCATGAGCTGGGGCAAGCAGAGGAGAGCAACAGGAAGAGGTGGCAGGGGAAGGAGGCAGCCAGGGCTCAGCACGGCTGGGTGGAGGGCAAAGAAAGGAGCCAAAGAGGCCACAAGGAAGACAAAAGAAAACTGTCTGGAGTTGGCTCTCGTTTGGATTTTTCAGTACTGAAAAATTCTAAGAGCTACTATTTACTTTTTGTATACCATATAAATGCAATACTAATTGTATTTCATTCCATATACCATCATATCATGGAGCTTAAATAGTTGAATCCTAGAGTTAAAAATAGGATCATGCATTGACTACTAGATTTTGTCCCTTGTCATCCTGTAATTTTTCCCCCCACATGATTCTTTAAAAGATAAAATAAGAGACTAGGCATGGTGGCACACACCTTTAATCCCAGCACTTGGGAGGCAGAGGCAGGTGGATCTCTGTGAATCTGAGGCCAGCCTAGTCTACATAGTGAGTTCCAGGACAGCCAGGGCTACACAGTGAGACCCTGTCTCAAAAAAAAAAAAAACCTATATATATATATAAAAGGAAAAATAAAAAAATATGAACTAAAAGAACAATCCATTACCTTCAAACTTTGGGGGACTTCAGATGATACAAACAAAGGTCTTCTACCTAGGTGTTTCAAACTGTCACATACTTTGGCAACCCAAAGCCAGATCAAATGCATGCCATACATTTTAGGTTTTACTTTGCTTTTCTTATATTTTGGTTGTGAGCCTAGCCTTTAAAGGCTGAGCCATCTCTCCAGCCCTTACTTTGCTTTTCTAAGAACCACATTCACTGTACACATTGCTGATGAGACACCAGGGTGGACAAAGGGTGCTGTGTTCACGACTCAGCTCTTCCCAGCGTCTAGAACAATCACAGGCCACTACCCACCCATCCCATAAGTTCTGTGGTCTCCATTATGAAATCATTAACTGCTCCAGGGAGAAGTAATCTCCCTTTAGGTCTAAACTTCATGGATATGAAGACTGGGTCTGAGAGTCTGGACACCAAGTGCCTGAGGGAGGAGGGGCCTGTGATTCATGAGCAGTAGAGAAAGCTAGTGAGAGGCTCCAAAGATCATCATCATCATCATCATCCACTGGTCAGGTTTAATGTCCTATCTTCTCAGGGAAACTGAGCCTAGTTGGAGCTATGGGGTCCACAGACACCACTAGCTATTTCTTAGTAGTCATCTTACGTAGTAACTCATTACAATTATATACTTGTGAATAATGTTGAATTTGCTCAAATGATGCAGACTCTGTAACATGACACAAACCAGAGAAAATTTGGATATGGTTCTAGAAATTTCCAATATTAGGGCAACCAACTGCACCAATGGATGCTAGTGTGCACGCTATGTGATCAGAGAGAGGTTTGCACACCCCACTAAAGCAGGATGATGTGATTCTGATTTGGGCTGGTCAGTGTCCCACTTATTTTTTCCAAGTTTGTACCCCTGAGACAACTGTTTGATAACTACTATACAGTAGGCATGGGAATCAGCACGCTTTATCAAACAGAAAACCAGATAGCTGCTGCTACATTAAAAACCAGATTTGCTTTTGTAAATGCTGTGGATACAGACATCATAAAAGTTTTAAAATCTGTGCTTGGTTTTCCTCTAGACCGCAGTAAACGTCAAGCAAATTAACATTGTTTTGACTTGGACATTTTTCTCCCTTGCCTGCAAATCCACTTGCAATTCCATAACATACAAAGATGAGAAAACCATTAACAACAGAAAACAGTTGTGAGATTTGTTTTGCACGTATGTACTAGACAGAGTTAGTCTTGAGATCCTTCGGGAGGATTCTTTGGCTCAATCAAAAACAGCTTCAGATCTTGAGTTTCGGTGGCTGAGGGCCCTGAGTCACTGCACTTTGCCTTTTAGGGTACATTAAAAGCACATTAGCATTTCTAGTGTCAGCTGCCCGGAGTGAAGGTCCCTGGCTATCAACATTCCCAGGGTCCCTCCAGGAATGCTCCAGCTGCTGCGGTGACACCAGTAGTGAGGGCTGATTGAGATGGCAGACTGAAGTAGCAAAGGGTGGACCTGGTTAGTCATTTGGTTTGTTCTGGAAGAAGTTTGTAAAGGACCACCCTCCTCCATTAGACTTAGGAGAGTCTTCATCTTTAGGTGGGATTAGAAATTGCCTGGAATTGATGGAGCACGGACTTCCAAAAGAGACAATTTCACTGTTGCTGTCTGTGGACCTTGGGGAATCTGGAGAGACCAAATTCCAAGTATTTCCATTGGCCTGAGGTCTGTAACCCGCAGTCTTATCTGCTTTGTCTTCTGCTGTTGTGTCTTCCACAGCAGGGCTAATGGGGAGGCGCATTTGTGGCTTATAGCCAGCCACCACCACAGGGTCAAGGTCCTGTTCTTCCTCTGGTTTGGCTTGAGGCTGATACATGGATTGAACATCAATGTATACGACCTGGGAGGCCCCTCCCACTTCATCTGCTGTGGGGTTCGCTATTTCCTCCTCGATGATGGGTGGGCAGTAAGATACAACCACGTGGTTCTCTGGGTCTGCCTCAGAGCTTTCCGCAGGACGCTCAGCAACTGGGGAAATTATTTCTGTATCTTCTATTTTAGGAGCTATAGATCGAGATTCCAGAACTTCGACATTATTTGGGGTACAGGGATTCATTTCCAATGTTTTAAGAGCATTGCTTCCCTGGAAATAAATGTGGAACACTGGTTAAAACAACACTGCACGCTCCTATAGGGCCTCTCTTACAGAAAGACTTACATTTTACTTTTCTTTTCCCCCACATTTGTTTATGAACATTTGCTTCTGCAGCTCTGGGGTTCACATCCAGAGCAAAGCTACTTTTTTTTCTCCACATCAATATTTTCTTTGCTATTAATAGCAGTGAAAAAAAGCATGAGATAAACATTGAGGATGAAGAACCCTGGACATCCAACAGAGGTTAAAGCATGATTCTTTCTCCATGTTTTTTTATTTAAGACTGTCACCTACAACTCATAGGCTTCTCACAAAAGACAGAAGGAAGGAGCCCTTTTGTCCTCAAAGACAAACACAGGGAAGGAAGGATTACCTCACAGACGCTCTTCTGAAACTGTAACGCTTTGCAATTTTCTGGATTGGGAATATCAGGGTAGAACGTTTCCTTAATCCTTCAAATAAAGATTAAATTAGATTCAGTAACTGTCACATGCCAATCATGTAACAAAATGAAGTCATTTGGCTTGACTGGAGACCTTTTTTTGACAATGTCAATGGGCATCTGAGACACAGATGGAAGCCCTTTACTATGAGGCCATATGCTGGAGCTTCCAATACAGGCTCCAGCATGAACGCTGCAAACCACTGCTCTATGCCTGAGCTACCAGGCCTTATTTGGCTCAAGGAAATGAAAATAAATAATTTACAGTCATGGCTGAGATCACATCTCATATGAAATACAGCCAAATTTTCACTGCAAACCGATTAAGCAGGGTCAGTTATTCAAAGGGCAGTCCTCTGGTTGGCACAGGGACCAACTCGGGTGCCGTGGAAGTGTTCAATGGAGGTGGGTAAGTACAGGGAAAATTCTATTTTCATTTCGTGTGTGTGTGCCTTTTTTGTTTGTTTGTCTGTCTGTCTGTCTTTGGAGGTAAAGAGTCTCACTATGATAGCCTGGGCTGGCCTTGAACTTGTTGCACTCCCCTTGCCTCAACCCCCATACCCCCAAGTGCTGGGATTACAGCCCTGAGACACCATACCAGGTTAAAACATAACAGAAAGTATTAAAGGTGACAGCCATGTGTGGCAAGGAAACTGCCTGCTGGGTTGAAGAAAAATTTTTAAAAAGCTACAAATCTCAGATAGGAATTCAGCATCAGTGAAAAGATTTGCTTAACATCGTGTATTCTTATACTAAGAACTACTAAGGGCTCTATTGTTTGGAGTTCCTCGAGGACAGTGACTATGTTGATATGAGTCTGAATGTTCCAGCTTCCAGGAGCCTTTTATTTATTTATTTTTGGTGCTGAAATAGCTGTTTCAAAGTTGGAATTAGCTGCCAAAATAGGTTATTTTGTTTGCAAGTATTACTGCTTTCATTTAGAAGCCAGGATTGTCAGAACACATTCTCTTCTGTCATAAACAATGGCATTTTAAAGAAAGTGAAGCCCTTCCCATGATGACTGCAGCCTTTCGTCCCATCCTGGCGAGGACAGCTCCTGGCATTCACCCCAGAGCACACTGCTCCCCTCTGGGGCCTATGCATGCCAGGCCCACTCCCACCTCTCCCACTTTGTCCAATTATACAGTGCCTCCTGTTTCAGAGCCTCACTGACACCACTCTCTCTAGAATGTTCTCTCGCCTCCTGTTACCTTCAGGGCTCTCCACAAGGCAGCCCTCCTGTTCACCATTTCCTCTCTTGCTGGGTGTCTACTTACACTCTGCAAGCACGTTTACCCAACCCTCTCTCTCACCGTGCTGTGAGACCTAAGGACCAGGCTTGCTTTATTCACAGCTATAACCCTTTCTCATGGAAGGGGCATCCATATGTGACAAGTAAGTGAACAAAAGAACCTGTTCTAATGGGTCATCAGGACACATGCAATCTTAATCATTAAGTTCCAGTTCATCTTACAGATAGCTACGGTCAATTTATGTGTGAAAATATCTTTCAAGCAAACATACCATTAAGATAGGTTATTAGTAAAGACAGTCGGGGAATGTACACATTTACTCTGAGTTCTTAAATATTTTCAATAAAATGTCATATTCTTACTTGACACTGAAGGTCAACATTCTAAGCAAAAAAAAAAAAAAGCATATTTGACCAATTTTCACAACATGACTGCAAAATGGAGCTTATAAAAACAAAACAGGGTGAATACACAGGTACCATTACCATTCTCGCTTCCGATAGCAAAGAATGCTTGTCACCACGCCAACAATGACAGCCACGGCCACTGGGATGAGGATGGCAATAATTAATCCCACAGCTGAAAAGAAAGAGTTAACAGTATTGAAAATCACCACTGGAAGTACTGAGTCCAGAATGAACTTAAATTAGAAGGCATTTAGTATATGAAGAGACAAAAATCTAGCTGATTCAGGGACACAGAAAAACACAGCAGAACTGTCCAACCCTGTCATCGGTGACAAGCAGGCCAGATGTTTCTGGTGTGAGAGGGTTGGGAAGGGCTGTTCTGTGTGCCGTGGGAGGCTCAACCACATCCTGGTCTCTAACCATGAGATGCCAGCGGCACTCCAGTTACGACAGTCAAAAACATCACCACACGTCGCCAAGTTGTCTTTGAAGGGGAAAAATCATGTCCTGTTGAAGTTCTACTTTAGTGCATTACAGCCTCATGGTTCTGTACTCCAGACCAGGACTTGAACTCCATCCTGGGAGAGGAGGAATTCTGTAGCCAAATCAAAGCTCTCTCGTGGTGAAAGACAGCAAAGGCTACTGCCTTTGTCTACTACCATCTCAGACGTACAAGTGTGGTGTTTATTACAAAAGTTTAGAGAGCGTTTCTTACATATTCCCCTAGACATATTAAAATCAAACTAGCGTGGAAAATATTTAAACTGGATTTTTTTTAAAAAGTGGCTATGCATTTAGGATTCTAGATTTTGGGTATATACATAATTAATTTCTTACATACTCATTAAGAATTAATTTGAAATAACTGACAAGAAAAGTAGAACAAAAAGTCCTCTCATAGGCTTTTAACATTTTGCTCTTTCTGACATAAAAATGCAATGAACTATGAAACCTTAGAGCAGTGGTTTTCAACCCATGGGTTGAGACCCTTTCAACAGATATTTACATTATATTTCATAACAGTAGCAAAATTACAATTGTGAAGCTGTAACGAAATAATTTTATGGTTGGTCACCACAACAAGAGGAGCTGTACTAAACGGTCACAGCATTAGGAAGGTTGAGAACCACTGGCTTAGAGTTTGGAACAAAGAAGCCTGCATAGTCCCCAGATGCTGGGGACACTGTCACTTCAGTGGCAAAGGTGTCTCTAGGGAAGTGTTGAACTTACAGTTTTCCTTGGTCACCACAAACATGCTTTTCTCTGGGCCTAGGCCACCGTGTGTATAGGCTCGCAGCACCAGATGGTAACTGGTTTTACCCTGAAGATCGGCAATCCTCAGCGTCCTCTGAGATATGTCAGTGATGTTCTTCAGCTTGATGTCAGAATGACCTGAAGGGAAGAATATTCTAACTCATGCATAGGTCACTTTAAACAGAAAGAAGTGCAGCAGGCCACCCTTAGGAAAACAAGTCTGGCTGCTGGCCACGCCCAGCCAAAAGTCTGAGGCCACAGTGAAGTTATACCCGTCAGTCACACCATCTACACTAGGGGCTAAACTCCAGGCTTCTCTGATTCTGCAAGGAATAGCATGGCTTGGCTCCCAGCGTTGTGTAACATTTTCATGCACATTCGATAGAACAATGCCTGGCACACAGCAAGCAATCCATAAAGTCATTTCCCTGTCTTTAGCTGAGGGAAAACCCTGAAATTCAAAGGCACTCAAAGCAGACCCTTCGGGAGCAACGGCAGACACTGGACAGGGCAACAGTGAGGTGCAGAGCAGTGGACAGAACCTGGGTCCTTAGGGAAGGACCCACGGGGTGGAAATTCGCAAGCAAGACACTACGAGGACACCTTTGGGTCGCTTCAAAGGGAAGGATGAAGACTGTTTAACTGTTTTATTCATAAAATTCTCAACCAAAATGATGCAAGATGAGAGTTTAAACAGCCAAGCAGTAACAAATGGTGAGTAACAAAACAAAGTGGTTTCCTTCTGGCCCCTCCCCTGGACTCTACAGTCACTTCGAAATCAGGTATTGATTCTTTAAGAGTCTAGCTGGATTACAAAACAGCAAGTTTAGGTGGCCAGTTCCTAGCCTTCACCTTTTAGACATTGTCCATGTGTGCTGGAAAGGGTGGATGAGGATTTAGTTCCTTTAGACGATCCTTGCCCCTCCCCCCATACTATTCACACAGAAACATCACCATACTAGGTGGGTGAATTCACATTGCTATGATCACATAAACATCAGTCATTTTTTTAAAAGCTGCTAGTTATAGTTCCATTTTTGTTTTCCTATTATGATTGCTTTCTGCCCCACTTTTGCTGAATTTTCTTAAAATTTCTATGTACTAACTTCTCAAAATCTTCCTATATGCTTCACTGAATGCTAGGTACATTTTCAATGTATGTGAAAACAACAGCCCCTGAGCCCCACACGCTCCTGCTCCCAATAGGGGCTGCTTGTCTAAGACACCCTGGCCCATGCTACCCACTTGACCTACCCTACCCCACTCCGCAGCTCCTTGCTGGGTGTTCCTTACTTCTTTTCCACACTATGAGGCCTTCTTTCTTCTAGCAGATTCCAGACAATGGCAGTAGAGCAGAAGGAAACACTACAGTCTTGCATGCCTAGAAACTCTTCATTCTATTCTGCTACTGACCAGCGGAGTGGCAGGGTACAGAGTTTTAGACTGAAGATAACAGCTGCTCAGTATTTTCAAGAGATTTCTGTGGTATCCACTGATGGAAGTCTGCTGCCACTTTGATTCCTGATTAGAACTGGGGTTATGACCCATTTTTTTGTATTCTTGGTTTTTTCCTCCCTGTCTATTTATTAAATATAAACCACATCCAAAAAAATGAATAATATGCTATGATATGGATCATGCAACAGTAGTTAAGAAGTAGCCATCCTTTTGTGGGGGTTATAATGAAAGGATTCAAAATAAGTTTTTGACTTTTAAAGAACTGACATGATGTTTATTGTACACTTTTTCCAGACAGTTTTGGAAACCACTATTTAGCTACACAGCAGCCACTTCTTTCCTTATTTTATGGCTAGTGAAAGTCCTTTTCTTTATACATTTTAGCACTGTAGTCAGAGTGGCCCTTACTCACTTGTCTCAAAACTCCTGGTTTTAGGTGTGTCTCTCTCTCCTTTCTGAAGGTAAAATAAATACCCCCTCAGGAAGCCTCGGAGCTCCTCCACGGGGATGTCTTCCCATTTCACTAATATTGAATCTGCTGATGTATCTTCCACAGTAAAATTTGGTGCAACAACTGGAGCTGTCAAAATGAGAAATCAGTTGCTGAAGGGCAGAACAGTAACAGCTTGAGATTTCTGCCTTCCCAAACACCTGATCTTGGAATTACACTGCATTCTCTCCTCAGCCATGAACTACTCAGATGGCTAAGCAACACCTCCACACTAATAACCAGGGAATCCACCTCAACACAGAACATCCAGGGGATAATCTGAGCATCATCAAGTGACTACTCAAACAGACTTCACGGCCAGCGCCCTCCCCCCCTTGCTGTTAGTGCTGGATCCACTGCCAAGTTTTTAAGCTTCTGCAAACACAAATCCAGTAAGTCTGACAGTTGTGATTTAACATCCTCAATGTCAATCCTAAAACTGAAATAAACAAGTAGATGGAGAATAAGTGATTAGAACATCTAAACTTGTGGTAGAAGTTATTTTATCTTCTTTGATTTGAACAACTAAATTCCATATGTTTTGGAGATTAACTCTCACTATTTGTCTATTTTATGGTTTCTCATGTTAGCCAAACTTTAAAATAACTCACCCATTTAGCTTACCTAATTCTTCTATATATCCAATTATAGAACGCAACAATTGATATCCCTGATTGGTGCACCCATAGAGGTAAAAATTATATCTCACTCCTGGCTGGAATTTATCTGTAGGAGGAACAAATCGGTGAGCCTTCATAAGCATATGTAGGTAAGCAAGAATATTTGTTTTAGAAGCAAAACATTTATAACACACTAAAACTTCCAAAGATAACTGCAAACAGATTTCTTATTATAAAAACACATTGTTTTTTTTTTCAAAATTGGTAGACACTTAGGAGTACTAAGCAAAACTTTAACACTTTTAATTCCACAATAATGAAAAGCCTCGATGTCACAGGATGACATTTCTTTGAAGAGAAAAAAAAAAAGGTGATAGAGGCTGACATCTTGCCCTGCCTCCCACAAGCCATCCAGTCAGTTCGCTACGCTGCCACGTTGTCACAGCATGCTAATAAATGCTCTCCCTTCCCTGTGTGCCATCATTTCTGGGTTGGAACAAAACGATATCTCTCTCCTAGGAAAGAAATGACATCTCTCTCCTACCCCCAGAGCACCAAACTCCACTCTAGCTGGAGGCTTCAGGGACGAAGGAACCGGGCCTTCAGAGTTTGTTTCTGTTTGTAACACTCACTGAGCAAGACAGGCAAGGAAGTATCTTAAGTTTTTGCAATTGAATTTTTGGGTTAACATACAAAGTAGTGAGTTCATCATGGCACCCACAAACATAGGTCCTTACACATTAGTCTTTTTGCCCTACTCTTCCATTGTGGACCCCCCTACTTCTGGTTGATTCTCTTTCTTCAACTCATGAAGCACCTTTTAATGTCTTATCCATCACTGGACCTCAATGAGACATGTAAGATGTAAGAAACACAGAAAGGCAGGCATGAAGCCACTTCTGACATGGAGAGGCTGGTGAAGAAGCATGGGGAATACACAAGGCAAGAGTAGCCACGATCCTGTTGTGCTAACTGTGGGATCTTAAGTGAAGCACCAATCGAGTCCAAGAAGATCAGCAAAGCCACTGTGAAAAGCAGTAAGGCGGCTCATCTTGCCTCAATAGCATCGTAACAATGCAGGTGGCATCAGTTCCTGTGTGGGACAATTATCCCAGTGTGGTTAATACGATGGTCCTATAAACCATGTGCCGAAAGAACATCCAAACTCAACAGGTCAAAGTGAGACAATCCACTTCAAAGTCACATGCTCTGAAGGAAAGCTGAGGCACTGTCGCTATTAACTTTTCTTCCTACATTAGTTTTTCTAAAGTGTTTCCTAGTACTAAGAAAATACCGATGGAAAGTCCAACTCAGTCAAGTGCCTCCCATTTTGTGCCTTTCTTCAATGTGGGTAAGGTACCCTTGAAGTTATGATTTCACACTGCATGTAAACCAATACCAAGTTTTATATTAAAATCACGTATTATCAATATTGAATGAAGTATGTCACTCAAAAAGGCCTGGTGGTGATGTGAACATCATAAAGAAAGTAGAGGGGTGAACGGGAAGAAGGTTGCATACATGTGAGATGAACAAGGGAAGGGTTCTCCACAGAAGCTCAGCAGGGAACAAAAGCCAAGAGTCACAGCCTGTTGAAGCCTTGAGTAGCTGTGCATTTGAATTCTGGCACGATCGTACCCCAACTCTGTGACCCACAGCACTTTCTCAAGTCCTCTGTGCCCTTGCTGTTTCAGGACCTACAGAGAGCCTGCTTGTAAACAGTGGAGCTATTACAGTGGCTCCTCCTCATCCTGAGGGATCTCTGTCACAACTCGTTGTCCCAGAAACACTGCCTACACTTCCCCATCTCAGGCACCCCACTTATTCTGAAAGCCGAGGAGGGAAAGAAGAGACCATAGGCTCAGTGCCAGGCTCAGTCAAGTAGGTCCAACATGAGAGAAATCGAGAGCAGGTGTAGGGAAGAGAAGGATGGAGGTGGCCAGAGGAGAAAGGGGTAACTCAGAAAACCACCACCACTGTAGTCAGCTGCAGAAGTGCCCAAGCAGAACGGAAAAAAATATCACATGCAGGTAATCCAATGAGTGAAATCCTTCACCCTTTACCAGTGGAAACAGTAAATGCAGAACCTGTCTCAGGGAGAGAAGCAGCTAGTGGCCGATTACCCTTCAGCTTGCCTCACCAACACATGAGGAAAAACCAGGAGTTGATGTCTCAAGAAATATCATGACCTAGAAACTCGTCACTGGCTCAGGAAAAACCCCAAAGGCGTGGGCACACGCTGCTTCAGCAGAAGGCATGAGCACACTACAGGGAGGGAAGCCTCTTCTTCCAAAGGAGAGGCTTGGTTAGTCTGAGGGATCCAAGGCTCACTGGGGGCCACACTTCTCAGGCTGTACCCATCAAGGTGGCTTGCATGACAGGGCGCACAGGCTCACTAGCACTCAGTCACAAAGCTGAACCTAGTCCATGCTCACTTCCACATAGCTGCCCTCTATCTTCACATTAGGGAAGTGTTGTGGTGGCAGCAAGGCCTCAACTACCTGGGTCCTGGACAAACTAAGGGGCAAAGGGGAACTAACTACATTGTCTTCTTTGTTCAGAAATGTTTTTCCGTGTCATTTCATCTTTGATGTAACTTTTATTCCCACCTAAGTCTATTTTACCAACATGCCACCATTTATGCATTCCTTTATCTGCTGGTTATCTATAATTTTCAGAGTACAAACAATGCTATCAAGAGCATTTTCAGAGCTGGGTGTGGTGAAGTACATGCTTAATTTCTGCACAAGCAGCAGGCGGACCTCTGAGTTTGAGGCCCTACGTCAAAAAACAACAAAAAATACAATTAGTCAGATAGATACCAGTCTATGCTGCTCTCTGCGATGGCCCATGACAGTCCATTACTGGACAAGGTATACCCAGCTCCAAGGGTTAGCGTCTCTTCCATACACATGCCACAGCCCATCAAATTAAGTTTAAAGCAGGTAATGCCTGCTCATGGCACTTAGTCACATTGGTGTGGCTTTTCAAAAGCCCCCTTGAAGGCCTCACAGAGCCATGAATTCTTACCAGATTCTATGACAGTCTCCGTGCTGTTTGAAGGAACTTTTATCCAGTCCATGAGGCAGGGCTCAGCCCGAGATGAGTTGCACCATTTAATTACATAGTCACAAGTCATGTTGGGGTCGTGATGCCAGGAGAGGAAGATCCTCTTTCCCATTCCAACGGCTTGCTCTACTGTGACATCATCTTCAGGGACAAAAGAGAGATGTTTTACTGGCAGTCAAAGCAAAACCAAAAGGCAAGCCTCTAGACAATGCATGGTTGAACTAGATAATACAGTTTAGCAAGGTGGTACCGAGTTACCCTCTTAGTGGAACAACTATAGCATATACTGTCCAGAAAATACATCACACAAAAGCTGAGGAGAAAATATAGAAGCTTCTAGAACCAGTAAGACACATCGTGGGAGCTAAGCTGGCACTGGGATGAGCTTCAATGTTCAGCACGGCCTTTTGGATTGAGAGAAGGCAGAGGAGGCTGGGAAAGGCCAGGGGACAATTAACTGTTGCTTTTGCCATTCAAGCTGATTAGAGCTCTATGGGAAAAGGAGTGGCACAGAGCACGCGGGGCGGAGCATCCAAAAACAGAAGAGCTGAACTTCTGCTTTCCAGGACTCCTGCATCCCAGACCCAAATGCTGGGCTAAGGCAGGGCAGAGAATGGGGAATGGCTGATAAAACAAAGTCATGAGGTGGGATGGCCAGTGTGGGTAGAGGCATCTTCCAGAGACCTTGAGGTAAGGGAGGGGGGGAGACACATGTGCACACACACACTGGGGAGTGAGAGCGGGTTCTGTGGCTGTGGGAGGTTTACTTGCCCATTCTGCTAGGCCTGGACAAACTGAGGAAGGAGGTGAGGTGTGAGGGAACAGCGTGGAGGGGAGCACAGTATGGCTAAGAAAGAGAAAAGAAAAAAGCCATACATAGAAAGGATTTCCGAATAAACGTGTGTTCATAAGGCAGCCACTCCAGAACCCAAGGTGAGCACCTGGTTTAGAACACAGAAGGCTTTGGATGTAAGACGGCTTTCTGGCTCAATGTGATGACAAAGCCACAGTGTAAACCTGAGCTGGCCCTGGTAGCCTCTGGCGCTGGGAGTGAGAGCTGTGGACCGGATGTAACTGTGTGAGCTGAGACCACAGTTCTCCAGAACACTCAGAACAGGTAGGATCAGAGTGTTCCAGGTAAAGACAACACAACACAGCTGCAGGCTGCAGAAGGACCAGGTCCAAATGAGGGGGTCACTGGACACCTTGCTCTGACCCCTGCTTCCCTGCACTTGTCATACCATCCTCTGCCTAGGTTTAGGGTAGTGCTGCCGTCTGGGTGTGTCCAGTCTTTGAAACAACCCTGCCACATTCCTGCTTCATACTTCTCTCTGTTCACTGCCTAGCACAAATCAATGAACCTGGTCAGTGCCAAGAAATATGAAACTACTGCAAACAGGTACTGAGAGGTACTTGGGGGACTCAGCAGGACTGTTTTTCTTTCTGTCAGAGTGTACTAGTAAAAAGTTGTCCCCAGATGGAGGAAGGACAGCAAAAGAGTGCAGGTAGTAACTGCAAGAGGGGGTAGAAGTGGCCATTTAAACCCATGCGTCAGAATGCTATCTGGCTGTGAGGGAAGAGGAAAGGTGGTGGGAGGTCATTTATGAGGGTCCTCTGCAGGTAAAGATGGCTGAGGTATGCAATACATGTATGTATAAAAATATCAAGTTTAAATGCACTACTTTGTGCAATTAATATATGCTAATAAAAAAAGGCCATGTAAAAGCTGAGAAGAAATGTGGAAGTCACTGGCAATCTGTAATCTGTTAAGAGGAAAACACTGAAATTTGAAAAGCACATCATATGGATTGTTATTTTTCAAAACTCTTATTAAAGATCTAATTTGGCCTTTAGAAGGACCTTCCTATAAATATGAATAATTTCTATGCTGGGTTTTAAGGTCATCCTAGCTACATAGCAAGTTCCAAGGCCAGCCTGGAACTATACAAGACCCTACCTTTAAAAAAAAAAAAAAAAAAGAATGAAAGAAAAAGGAACACACACACACACACACACACACACACACACACACCAAAAAATACACACAAGGAAAAAATTATCAATTTACTGCAAGCTGACAATTAAAACAAGTGTCTTTTTTCCCTGCTCAACAGGCTGCAAAAATAGACGGACAACAGAAACTCTTACTCTTGGGAAGATATTTTTAATTGGCCTTTGACAAAACAGTTATAGTATTTCTTCCTAAGAGTACTATCAACAACCAGAACTTTTCATACTCTATGAAAAAGTAATTTGATACAGTGATTATTATCTACCATACTGCAGGCTTCAAAAATCAATCCTGAGGACATCTGGGAGGCTGAGGCAGGAGACTGGCTACTCAAGGCTAGCCTGAACCACATAGCAAAATCTTGTCTCAAAACAAAATGAAAAATAATACTGACTGCATCTCTCAACAGAGCAGCAGACTTTCATGTGCTTGGTCCTCTATTTGCATAATATGCAAATAACACGGGAGGAGAGGGGTCTATCAGAAAGCCATATAAGAGCAAGCAGCGGAGGCTTCCCATTTCCATCTGCTCTGGTAAGCTCTCCCAAGCACTCACCATTTGGGATTTCCATACTGGCTATTTTAGAAGGTGGTGATGAGCCAGCAGAGTTTCTGGCCACCACGCTGATGATGTAGTCACTTTTATCAAGCTGTATCTCTGCTCTGTGTTGAGGGTCGAGGATCTCAGAAAGGGACTGTGTCTCCTCATTTGATGAACATGATACATTATAGGAAAGTATTTTTCCATTAGCTTCATTAATGGGTAAAGGCTATGAAAAACAGAAAAAACAAATTCTGTCACTAAACTTGCAAAAAGTTATGAGGCCTGGGTATGATCATCAGATCTGAACTGGGGCTAAGTTCACAATAAAGAAAAAATGACAATAGAATATGAAGCTATCAGGAGTGTGAAACTCAAATTTTAAAATCCACTGAGACCAGGGCTCAAAAAAACCCCATGAAATACTGGAAAAGAACCACCCTTGTAAGTACTGAAAGTCCACAGAAATTTAAACATTAAGTAATACAAAACAGTGTTTATTTTTACAATTTCCAGAAGCAAAAATGTGAGACACAGCCCGAAGGACTAATCTACTACAGGAAGCAAAGCATCGTGGCATGGTGTTCTGGCACATGTTTTCTTTTATCCTTCTACACACTACCCAGAGATTACAGAAACACTAGGAAATACACAGAAACTCAAAGAAGGATGGGCAACATGGCTTCAGCAGGTAAGGGTACTTGCCGCCAAGTCTGAAGATCTAAGTTCATTCCCTAGGACCCTCAAGGTAGAAGAACCGATTCCCATAAATTTTCCTCTGCACTCCCCACACACATAAGTGTTATGGGCCTCATAAGATCAAAGTAAAGTGTTCCAAATTGAAGCAAGACCCTCTTTCAGTTCCTGAGAAATCAGGAGTGATTTAAAACATGAGGTTGGGAGACGGCAAACTTAGCCACTCTGGGAAGCCTTGGCTCCTTGTACACATTTCAGTGGCTTTGTATTTAATGTACTATTTATCAGCACAGCTGAATACTACATAAGCAAGTAAAATAGAAAATATTCACAATAGCCAAGTTACCGTTTGTACATTAAGCACTTGAGCGAAATAAAAATTTTTAAACATCCAAGGAAACAACTGATATTTACCTTCCAATAGATGATTAAGTTTTTTCCGTCAGAACTCCACTCTCTCCAAGTATCTGGTCCCTTTGAAGGAACTAGGTAAGATTACAAGTCAGAATTTGAATATGTAAACGGCAAGGCAATGGACATTATCAGAGACTAAAACAGAGGTGCTTGAAACCTCTCTAGGGTATCTGGGATTCTCCAGGAAATGTGGTTTCCGATTGAGAAAGTGAAACAACAGAGTGAAGCTTAAACTCTCAACTTGTACAGAACTCAGGGACCCAGAAAATGGGTTACAATCCCCCTCCAGGTTATGTGACCATTCCCATACCTCTCTGTCTTGTATCCTCCCATCCCCCATTAACAATTAGCCACACCCTCACTTAACTTACTGGCTTCTGTGGTTAAATGTCTCTTTTCAGTGCTCCACTTGCTCCACTTCCAGAAAGTTTCAGTAGAACAACGAACCCGGAAAGTATAGAGAGAGTATGGATTTAACTTGTCCACAGTAACAAGATAAATTGAATCCTCCACTCCTTTGATTGTGGTGTTCCGCTGTTTGAAAGCAAGTGAATAGATGTGGGTTCTAAAGTGCATGAATAAGTAATATGCCCATACATACGTGATATATTTTTTGGTATAAAACCAGTCTATACTTGTAACATACACTGACCAAATGCCACAGTAGTTTGCAATGAGAACAGCAGGGTTCATAGTGTTGTAACTCTTATGAAATACTACATTAATAGACGTAAGCTCCATAGTGAATGAAGATGAGGACAAGGCCTCTTCCTAGGTATGACTGAGGAGAGAGTTTCTGCTGTAAATATGAGGGAGAGAACAGACAACAAAGGAGAGTCTAGACTGAACATGGCCAGCAGAGTAGACCAGGCTGTGGACAGGGTGGGAGTGGGGCAAGAGAGGAAGAGAAGAGAGAGGGAGCAAACAGAGCACATGGGAACTAAAGGAACCTGTAGCCAAAATGGAATCAGAGAAGCTAGGGGAAAAGAAGGGAAACTCAGGGACTGGAGGGGCTTAGAGTAGGGGGGAGGGTATGTCAGCCAAGATGGCTCTGTTACAGGTACTTGAAGTGGGGCCCTGAGGGAGTCTGGATGCTAGCACAGACTTTGATATGCTAACCGGCACCAGAAGCATTATATAGGTTAATGGAAAAGCCATATGGCCCTTTTTGCAAGAGATCAGGAGAATGACTTCTTTTAGCAAGTAGGGACTATCCTCTTAGTTAAGTCCCTGAGGGAATGCTGGCTTTTGTCTAAATGCCAGACTTTGGGAAGAGGAATTTCTTGGGACCTAACACATAGTAGTCAATAAAATATGGAGATCTGCTTTTAATCTAATTAGTAGATCTAAGTAATAATGGTAAGTTAAAATATACTGATGTTATTATTTTGATAATCAGTGAATAGCTAGCAGATACTAAACTTTAACACAATTTGGTAATTAGAGACAAGTTAAGGATTAAATCCATTATCCTCAGGATACAGGAGTCAGTGGCATGGCATGTGTTTGTGTCACTTAGGGCTTCTAGTATGGTACTGAACATGTAGTAAATAGAAAAAAAATTCAACTAAAATAAATAACATTAAATTGAAGCAATTTTACACAAATTTGAGGATGAATGTGCCAGGAAAGTCCCTGAGCTCTCAGCTGCTTGTTACAAAGTGGCTTTTCAGGTCATATTGTGTACTTCTGAATGCTTTTACAGAAACCAGTGAATTTCCAAATTAATGTTCAACTACAGTACCATTTACTGCAGAGTTACCACAAATTACAAAAGGATACAGTGTAAGTCAATCTAATAATTTTAAATGTATTAAAAAGTCCTGTTTTGACTTATAATGACCAATTACAACTTTCTTCCACTGATGCACTTAAAGAATTAAAAATTCCCTTCTACTCTCTTGTGCCATTTCATCAAAGGCTGCCATAAAGGCTACTTCTTCATTCACAAACTTACTGAGGACTGCCTACATGCTTATACACTAAGCCTGAGAGCATTCTGAACAACAAAAGTTGAACTTAATTTAATGTCTTTACTGTCCAGTATAGCAACTGCTTCAAATGCAAATTAAAATGCTGCCATTACGTTGGTACATAAGGTCTTTCTTGGCTTGGTGAATCTCTGTAATAAATGTTTTGAGAATTTATACATATGTATCAGTTTGCTAATTATTTTTAAAACTGGGTGTTTTATTCAGAATAACCAAAAAGAAAGCTATGGGAAAATTTTACTTACCACTTCTTGATCTGAATTAGCTTTACAAATTTCAATTTGACATAAAAGGTTAATCTTTGAAAATTTTCCTGGCAAATGCCAAGAAAGTGTAACAACTGTTGAATTGATGTCCTTCACTTTCAAGGAAACTGGAATATGAGGAGCCACTGCAAATAGAATTATAAAGATTAATGCCTTTAAATGGTTAAAGGTGAAAAAGTCTCTCCTAGTAAGACAAAGTTGAAGCAAATTATGTGTGTATGTGGTTGGAGGAGAGGAGCAAGAAGGTATTATTAACGCCAAATACCCACACAGTCTAGGTGGAACCCATGAGCCTTATTCTTACTGTTGATATCATACCAACAGACTTAAAGAACCAACTGTGCTCATGGTTCTTCATCTGGTGTTTGGAATGCTAAGCAGTCGAAAGATCAAAGTACCTTTAAGAGACTTGTTGTGCACACAGGGAATGACAAACATAATGAGTAACTGACAGCCATCTGTACTAGGAGAGAGAGAGAGAGAGAAAGAGAGAGAGAGAGAGAGAGAGAGAGAGAGAGAGAGAGAGAGAGAGTCAGGAGGGGGCAAGTCTTACAATGTAGACTCTGAGGTTCAAAGGGAAAAACTATATACTTGGGAAATGAATGAAAGGACTCAGGGCAGACCAAATGCACACAACACCTTCAGCTATAAAATGTAGCCTTTTGACTCTAGGAAATAGAGAGGACAGGGTGGAATAATAGATAAGAATTAGGGTCTGGAGATAGTCCAGCTGTTAAGAGCACTTCATACTCTTTCAGTTCCCAACACCCACACTGGGCAGCTCACAACCACTTGGAACTCCAGCTACAGGGGACTCTGTGTCCCTCTTGTGGCCTCTGGAGGTATCTACATAAGTGGTGCACATAGCATATACATACCCACATAAGTAATACAAAAATAAAAATACAATTTAAAAAATGATATAAAGTAACAAAGAGGCAGTGGGACCCTCTGTTGTCCACTTGTCAGACTGATGATAAAGCACCTATTTTTATCCCTTTCTTCACGCGTCTCTGTGAGGTCTCAGGGTGCAGCTGAGCCTGGCGTAGGTGGCATTAGTACATTTGGGTGATGATACAGAAAGACTACGTGTATCTTATTTCTATTCTGAGCTGGGTAAGTATTGGCAAAAAAAAAAAATCAGCAATCACTGGCACACAAAGAAATGAATAATTAATAACACAATTCGGATGCCTCTCAAGGATGTTATCTCCTAAGAAATGCCAGCCTCAAACAGTTACACACTGTGCGATTTCATTTGTAATATACTCAGAACGATGAAAAGGGAGTGAAGAACAGATAGCTGGTGCAATCGGACAGAGACAGAGACAGAGGGACAGGATTTATCTGTGTAAAGGTATAGTGACGACCATCACAGTTAAGATATATACTGTTCTGACACTACAAAGGAGCTCCCCATTTACCCCTTCAGCATCTTTAAGCACACATTCTAGTGAACGCATGTGACACTGAGCAAACTTATTCCTCTAGGTGACTATCTAGAGGACAAGCTGCTCCAGGATCACTGTTGGTTTTGGTGTTGTCACTAAGGAGAGACAGGAGGATTCACAGAGTTGGAATTCATTATTTTTGCAATACTTCTGAATCAAAAAAAAATTAAAGTAAATGCTTTCAAGAACTTGGCTTAAAAAAAAAAGTTCGGAAATCAAAAACGAGAAGACAAACCCATATATAGTGACTATCTAAATGACTCAAGCTCTCCTTTCAACTAAAAAAAAAAAGACAAATTTCAAATTATTCGTTTTAATTCTTTAAAATAAAAATTAAAATAAACACATTAATTAATTATAAAATTGAGGGGGGAAAAAACTCCAAAGAAAATAAACAGTGAACACTAATCCCTATAGTAACTTTTCAGGAGTCCCAAGGCATGTCATGTGTTGCTTTTATTGTGGTTATTCACAGACACTGGTCGGGAACAGTGGCTTCACCTCTTTCAGTTACGTTGATCAATATTGCTGATTCTGCTTGTCCCAGTGGATTGCGACCAGTCAGGGTGAAGTTATGAATTTCTTGGTCAGGAAGCATTTGGAAGACTAGCCGATAGCTTTCGTTTGTAACTGTTTCAAATCTTTTAAATACGACGGATTTTCCTGAAATGCTGTAGGTTAAAGAGGAAAATAATTTCAAGATAGTAAGATATAAATATTGTGGAGGGAGAAATGAGCAAATTTCTACTGATCTTTATAAAAAGTTTGTTTCTAAGTAAAGACTGATCACAAACTCAGAAAACTGTGTGATACAGAAAATAACCAGGCATGAATCACCACTGAGGCAGAATGCCTGGGGCCCTTGCTTTTGGCATCAGAGAGAGGAGGCACAGAATCGCAGATGCTTGTGGCCAACTACTACAGCTGTTGCAGCACACATGCTAGCAGTACAGCATGTTCACCTGCATGACAGCCGTGTGCCAGGGCACCCCTTCCCACGCCACTTAACAGCTCCCCGCAAAGTTTCTGCCACCACCCTCTTTCCTGGTTACTACTACCTTTCAAATAAAGTGTAGTCTGTATTCCGTGGGCCCACCAGTCCTGTTGGCCTTCCTGGATTCCAGCTGCATATAATCTCTTTTAAGTCATGGGTCTCACAATTCAGTTTCTGAGGAACATCAGGTGGATCTAAAGGGAAAAAGACACTGCAGTTTTACAGTATGTTACATGAGGTTTTGCATTTAAAACTTACACCTTTCCCTTCTGAACAGTGCAGAAATTATCACTGTTTCTGCAAGGCGTGCAGTTATAGTTCACACTACATTAGAAAAAAGGGATTAAAATACTCCGAGGAGTGACTCTCAAGTCAGCTCATGTGTAAATTCCCAACAGCAACAGGGGAAATGAACTAAATTAATTTTTCCTTAAAATATACTTCAAAAGTCTTCTGAGTTAAGTCCTCAGAATCTACAGTTTGAAACTATCATCTCCCATCTGCTTACTCACTGTGATTGAGAAAGAAGTATTGAGCACGTTAAAAGTCGTGGCATTGCAAACAGAAACTATTAGCTCTGGCTTTACTTTTGGGCAGAGGAAAAAGAAAAAGGTCAATTCTGGGAGGAAGGTGTAAAAACTTTAAAGTGGTATAAAAATCATTACAGTCTGGCACTTTATTGCAGGAACCAATCTCTATAATCATGCATAACCAAACATACATGGATACTGATCTATCCTAATGTTACATTTATGTAAATATTTTTCATTTTCTATAAAAGTTAAAAAACAATTTATCAGTCTGTTGAAATATTCTATAAAAGTAATTTTTTGAGGGAACTAAATGTACTTAGATGAAAATCAAAATACAAATTTTTCTATACCCTCCCGAGAGATCCCAGTAATGTTTTACTTAATTTCAATTTTTTTATTTATTAATATTGCATGTGTACATGAGATTTGACGGGCTCCTCTAATGGCGGTTTTGCTAATACTGATGATGATTGGTGGATGCTTTACTGGCCGTTTTACAATCAGACAATTAAATAAACACTGATATGCTTATTTTGAAAGTTATTTTAAATCTAAGGCAAAATTATCTACCCTTTATTAAAATTACATGTTGAAACTTAGAATACATTTATAGTGATGATTATTTTAGGATGTTGAATATGTACATTGAAGTAATCTATTTTAAGTCCAATTAATAAGAATGAATTAAAAAGAAATAGGAGTGTGACAGAAAAAAAGAGGACAATTTTTGAGAGGTACTGATTTTCTTTTCAAAGAAATTAACTTATAAAAGAATTAGATTGAATTTAGGTAAATATAGATATAAATCATCTGTTTTTAATACACCAGCAAACATAAAATGCAATTTTAAAAAGCTATTAAGTGGCACCATGGTGGCACACACCATTAATCCTACCCTGTAGTAGAGGCAAGCTGATCTCTGTGAGTTCAAAGCCGGCCTGGACTTCCTAAGAATTCCAGGCCAACAGGGCAACATAGTGAAACCATGTTTCCAAAAACCAAAACCAAAACCACATCAGAAAAATACCAACTAGCTAGGAATAAATTCAACCAAACATATCCAAGACCTTGTATTGCTACAATAGTTTATTAAATGGGACTGTAAGACTCATGGTTGTGAGAATGAAAATCTTACATTGATCTAAAGATTAACCACATTTGAGTATGTGTTCAGGAAAAAATAAAAAGTCGATTTTTAAGGTCTTTTTTTTAATAAGTAGGGGATTAACAGGATGGCTTTAAGGAAAAGTTAAACAGAACAACAATTTAAAAAAAGAAGAAGAAGAAATCCTGATCAGTACTTTGTACTAAAACTTGTTCTGGAAGTTTCTGAAGAGTTCTGTCTGATGGTTAAAGCTACTGCCACACTGCCCTGAGTGGATGAACAGGGAGCAATATTCCAACCTTCTAAAGTTACATACAAAGATTAAATTGTGACTTTAAGAGACTTTACTCTAGTGGAAACCATACATCTATAGTGTGTATTCTCAGTTTTTAACTTTTCTTTTGTTCTGAGACTAATTAGTAGACCAGTTGGACCTGGGGCTGGCTGAGGATGAGGCTGAGTTTGGAGTCCTGAGCTTCCTGCCTGTACTGTGGAGTGGCTGGGATTGTATCACAAGCCTGTGTGCCTCTACCTAGCCCCATTTAGCCAGTCCTGGGAAATGAACCCAAGGCCAGCAGTTTCCCCGCTGAGTCACTTTTCAGCACTGTATTCCCATTTTGAAAAAGATTTTTTCTTGTATGTGCACATATGCATGTAGTATATTAAAACTTTACTAGTTCTTGTTTTATGTGTACCAGGACTTTGTCTGAATATAGGCTATATATGCCACATGTGTGCCTGGTGTCCACTGGTGGCAAAAGAAGGCATTAAATCCCTAGGAATGTGAGTTACAGATGGCTGTGAGCTACCATGTGGGTGCTGGGAATGAAACCTGGGTCCCCTGAAAGAGCTGCACGTGCTCTGAATCCTTGAGCCCTCTTTCCAGCTCTCCTCTTACATTTGTAAGTGGGGAGCTCATGTCAGTGTCACCTCTGAAGCAAGATCACTCTGTTCCCACTGACTCTCATTTTAGGCTCTGGTTCATTTGAAGAAAAGTTACAAAGAATCTCTCCACATCCCAGCAGGAAAATAAGGCAATTTGAAAAACATAAATGTGAACCTAATCTGTCTCTTCCTTGGGTTCCAAAATGAAATACGGTGATGACAAAAGGAGGACCAGGCTGAGAGTCACCTGACTCAGTTCCTGGTGGTATACCAGCATGTGGAGGGGATTCTTCATAAGTATCATAAAGGGATAAAAATCACTAAAACAAAAGGAAGAAACATCACAACACCCACTCAGACTGTCTCACGCACCTTTACCCATGAGATCCAGAGACCAAACTCAGAACCTATGAATTCACAGTTCAGGAAGCAAGAGCATCCTTGTTGCAGGTGGTGCCATATGGGAAGAGGTAGAAAGTTCAATGTCAAAACTGAAAGTCCTAAATACATAATTATCTGCAGACATTCTACACAAGCTGCATGGGCAGAGCAGCCCAATCCCGTGGCTTCTACACATATTTTAGGCTGCAGGAGTGATCAGATCACCTAACAAAAGTCTCCCTGAGCAAGGGTGCCCACATTACAGGCAGAATACAGGAAGAATAAGACTTCTCACCCTTCATCTTCCTGCTGTCTTCAAATACAGTACTTAATAAAGCTGGAAACGATACAGCGTGCTGTCAAAATCACCATAATATTTAAACCTGGATACTTAAGGGTTTAATTCAGTTAAATGGGAAAATATAGTGGATGAAATTACTCCTAAGCTATGTCCAATTAAGAAAAATACTACATATGCTAAGGACTTCGAATCACCCAGGAAGAATTTAAAGTAAATCTTAGTTGCTAGATGTCTTGACTTTATTATGAAACTGAGAACTGATATAGAAATAGGTTTGTAAAAAATAAATTCCGGGATCCTATGCAAGTGTTCTAGAGCCTCTGTATAGTATTTGTATTAAACAAGAAAATAAGAAAGGAATAGAATCATCTTACAGAAAAGAAATTACAGTTGGACGGGAGCACACAGGCCAAGAGGAGCTATTTAACATGATATACTTACAGCCTGCAAAAACAACAGTTCCATACACATCCTCATTAGTTGAGAAAACCACATTTGTTCCACTGTTTTCAGAAACAGATATATTCTGGATACGGATTGCAACATTTTCCCCATAGAGATGGATAAGAGGACAAAATGTATTGCCAATCTGTCCTGAAAGCACTTTTGTTGGGCTTATACAGCAAAATGTTATATCTGAGCCTGCGAGTATCACTTTGTCTTGAGGAAAAACGTTAGTCCCAGAATTAGGAGTCCCTAGAAAGAAACAAGAGGAATCACAGACATTTCAGACATCTTTTACATAAAATCGACTCCTTAGAACATCTCTTTTTGTCTCCTACAATGATTTTTTATTTTTGTTTATTTATTTACTTACTTATTTTTATCTATTTATTTTTGTATGTGTGTGTGATGTTTTCACATGTTCATATAGGTGGGTTCATGTGTGTGAAGACCAAAGATTGACATGGGGCGTCTTTCTCAAAATCTCTCCAGTCTATTTTTTTGAGATAGAGGCTCTCACTGAACCTGGGCCTCATAAATTTACCAAGACTGGATAGAAGAAAAGGCTTCAAGGATCTGCTCACCCTCAGGGTTGCAGATGTTACTTGAGGAGGGTGCTGGGGACCCAAATTTGTGGTCATGGAATTACTTGAGTGGCCAACAGTGGTCCTTACTTTTATTATTTTGAAACAAGGTATTACTATGTAACCCAGCATGGCTTGGGATTCACCATGGAGCCAAGGCTGGCCTAAAGCTTGCAGTAATCCTCCAGTCTCTGCTGAATGCAGGGATTACAGGCATAACCACACTAGACTCCTAAGATGAGCTTAAAATATTTCAATGTCTACAAAACATACCGGAGGTGTTGTGAAATAATGTAGGCCCAAGGATGAAGCACGTCTCTCGGGTATCAAAGGAGCAAGAAGCAAACAAGAAATGAAACAGTGCACTTATTTACTTATGCAGGGACAGAACCAGATCACAGGCAAATGTTGAAGGTCACGGGTTAATTTTTAAGGGTTATATACACATGTAGAATATGCACACAGATAGAATCACTCGACAGGTTTATGCCTTTGAAACTATCCTGTGTTTTTAGAGCAGATTTACTTTTCGTTGGCAAACAAGCGGGGGGTGGGGGGGTGCTCCACATCCTAACTAACAGGTGGTTCTTTAATCGTAACTTTGCAGGTTAAGGTCATGTACCCCAGCTCCACTCCTAACAGCTGATCTTTACACAAGGACCTCTGGTCCCCTTTCCACACCTCACTCTTCCCTGACATCTGCCTTCTGCCTCCACCATTCTCCTGAAGGGACTCACTGGCCCCGTGTTTGATCCAAGGGACCCTTCTGATTTATCATCTGAACTTCTGTTCAGACTCCCTCCTTTCTTGGGTTCCACTACCCTGAACTCTCTGGGACACTCTTGGTCCTCAGGCTACTGGCCTTCCTTCAGTATTTCTGTAAACAGGAGCGCTTCCAAGGGGAAGGAAGTTTCCAAGCATCCCAGTTCCCTTTCCAAAGATTCTCAAATTGCCTTCAGAATTTGGACACTTCAAATCACATACATATTTGCGATTCTCAAAGGAGCTTCTCCAGCTACACCCATGTCTCTGGATGTCAGACTGACATTTCAACCTCACCACATCAAGTTCATAGTATTGAAGACGAATTTGTACTTTCCTACCCAACTGGTTTCTATATTTTGCATCTTTGTGAGCAGTGTGAACAGCCTCCCCAGCCAACCAAAGTAGCAGACACTATTGGGATACATAAGCACCTAGTCTCCAATTCAGATTCTGCTCCGCGCGCATCTTATCCTTCCTTTCATGTCTAAACTCAGCTGTTCCAGGTTATATTTACAGTGTCTTGCTCAACTGCCAGAGTCTCTTTATTTATCCAGCTGCTTCCAGTCCTTCCTTATCTGATGCTGCTCCATGGACTGTCTACCTGTAGTGAACACCATTTTCTAGACCTCATTTCATTGTCACCCTGAGCCCGTCACTCTGCCAGCATTTTACATCTAACTGTTCAGAGAGTTTCATTTAATAGACAAATGGTTTTTAGCACAGTCTTCTGGAGCGGGTCACAGACTTCTTTATTAATCCACAGTTCTGGGATGGACATATCATGTGAAATAAGGACCTGTAAGGGTAAGCTTACAAGAAATGTTCTTCAGTAGGCTCCAGTCACTCCACTCTTTATAACCAGAGAAATGATGGTAGTCAATGTACCATCTAATCCCCACAGAGTAAGTAGCACATTCCAAGGGCAGGTCTGAGGTCCAATTCCAGTGGTGAACTGTATCCTTACTACTCAGCACTGTGTTGAAGGACACCTAAAAATAAACACAAAATTATGCTTCCAAATAATGCAATGTTCTACCTTTCTCCAGGATAAACAGACAGAGTAATACTATAAAGGTCAAATGGTCTTTATTTTTGCATAATGATCTGGTTCTATACAGTATAACAGGAAAGTTAGACTAACACCATCATTACTAAATTATGTTCCCTTGTCGACATTAGGTTCCACAGAATTACTTTACAGGTGTTGGCACCCTTAAAAACATTCAATAAAGCAGCTATGAAAATATATGTTGCTATAGAAATGATTTCCATATTCTCACAGAGGAAAAAACTAATCAGTGGGTCTATATCTTGAGGATGTAAAGCCAAAGAGAGGGACCACACAAAAAGAAAACAGAGCAAAACACAGACAGGAAACAGGAAAAATAAGACAACCAGAAAACCAGTCTGAAGGACCAATCTCTCAAGAAGGAAAGTTCTAAGAAAAAAGGGGGAAAATAGAGGGTGGAAAATACAGGACATAAATCAAGTTCCTGGGGTAACAGACATAATGATCCACTCATTGTTCAGCAGTGTAGATGAAGCTATGTCCACACGATTGAGGAGTGGAACATCACCTTCAAAACCTTCATGAAACACTCCAACCTGTGAGCCGCATCCAGTGAAAGCAGCAATCCTACATGAGACACCCTAGCCTCCACTGCAAGCCTTTCACACTTCCAAAACGGACAGGTGAAGCTTCTCATTGTCACCGTCTTCTTTACAATAGCAGGCTTGTTGATCTTCTGATAATTAAAAGTTAAAATGCAGCAGCGATTTTGACACTCTGCTATACAAATGCCATCCATGTCTATGGAGGAAAATCAGCCCGGGGGCCACAGAGAGATTTGCACACAACGGTAAACAGAAAACATATCTAGTATACTGGAACATTTTAAGGAGATTCATTTGACCCAGAGAGAAATTAGGATTGAATCAATTAAATATAGAAATAAACCTTAATAAGATGTAAGAAGTTCTGTAAAAAGATAAGGTTGAAACCAGTATTTAGAATATTAGTCTACCTGTAACAGTTCAACTACGTTGGAAGAAGTTAGAAAGCTGGGATGGGAATGAAGAAAGGGAGGAGCAGGGAGTCTGGGAACCAGACACATGATGTGTTAGGAAAGGAAGAAAGAGAGGATTCTCATTTTTCCGCAGAGGCAATTACTAAAACACTGCTGACAATTACAAAGAAGCAGCGATGTAAGCATGTCCTCTGAGAAACTGGAGATAAGCAATGGGAAGAATCAGCTGAAGAAGCTGAACGTAGCTGCAATCCTAGCGCTGGGAAGGCTGAGACGAGTGTACCACAAGTTCCAGTGAGCCCTTGTCTCAATATACAAATAAAAGCATGTTCCCAAGGAGAAAAGAATGGAAAATGGGGGAGGGGGCAGTTTGGGACAGCTCAGGGCCTCGGCTGTACCCTGTACATCTTCAGCTGCGAGGAACATTTTCCATGGCTGTGTACAGTATATGCCTTAAATGAAACACTACTGCCTACCATTCCTCTTGTCCTAGTATCCACAGCCACCTCTCTAACTTTTCACACCTGTTCCTCATGTCTTAGAATACAAGTGAAGTGTAAGTTATAGAAAACTGTCGAAGAAGTGAGTGGGGAGAAGGCGAAAGAGAGAACATTATATATAACAATGTTGTTTTTTTTTAAATTAAAAATCACTGGTTTCAGTTATTTTATTATTTTTATTATTGTTGTTAAATATGTTTTAAATGTTTATTTATTTACAACAATGGACAAAGAAATATAACAGAATAAATAAAAAACAGAAAGTAAACCTCTCTATCATTTATGTAAGAGCATGTTTATATAAAAGGTTGGGTATTTACTGTATCTAGGTGGTAGAATCAGGGAATAGTTCTCCCCTTAATTTCTTAAACTACCTATTATCATTAGACAAGTGATTTTTTTAAAAACATTTTTATTGCTAATTTTTATGTTATTGTCTGTGTATATGTGTAAGTATGGGCTGTAACATGCCACAGTGTGTTCCACCATGTGGAGGTCAGAAGGCAACTTTCAGAGTTCTCTCCTC
>CAJQZJ010011242.1:1623273-1696565 GCA_907164525.1 Lophiomys imhausi
GGTCAGAAGGCAACTTTCAGAGTTCTCTCCTCCCATAGTGGGTTCCAGGGATCAAACTTCCAGGCAGTCGGGCTTGAACGGCTAGTGCTTTTACCCTTGAGCCATCCCATAAGCCCATGGGTGATTTTTAAATCACACCATATGGTTTTTAAAGAACCCTGAGAGATACACGGTCTATCTCTTCAATAATCCCAAAATTTATGGATGCCACCTTGAAAGCGTTAAAAGCTGTGTGGTTTCTTTAGTATCATATGGAAATGGATGTTTGCCCAAACTTACTAATTTTACGAGTTCCATACTTGGATTCTGTAGAACCTTAATCTCCCAGGTGGCGTTCGAGGGGTATGGAAAAGCAGAGCCTTTGTCATTCCACTTCAGTTGTAATGTGGAGGTCAGGAAGTCAGCAGACAAATTCAGGGTCCCAGGACTGTCTGGAATTAATGCTTAAAATAGGAAAGAAAAGCAAAACTTTAAGTTAAATAAGTAATGTATTTCTCAGTGTACTCTGATTTATCAATGACTTCTAAACTCCATAAATAAATGACGTGGCATGGAAAACAAAGTCTTGAACCTGTCACTGGGAGAAAAAAACAAAAGCAGACAGAGGTTTTTACTTGTACAGGGAGCTCCTGGTGATTAATGAGACAAACTTGAGAAAACTGTCAGCGGGTTGTTTCAAATACATGGCACATTTTTTACTGTAGAAAGCAACAGTCTTCCTACAATACTCTAGTGTCACCTGGCTGGGGACCAGCAAGGAAGCAGTGAAAGAGCTTGCTTGGGGTGGCAGCAGGCTGAGCCTAACAACAGGGACAGCTGGGGAAAGGGCTTATGTGTTTTCACAGCGTCTCACGTGTCTCCCAACAGCAGAACCCCTCAGATGAAGAGACACCACCCACACAGAATTCAAACAGCTACTCCAAGTTGTGAGTCCCATTAAACAGCAGAGACTGTCCTAATGTTTTGGCATGGAGTGCAGAAGCCAAAGGCTATGTGAGGAAGGGTAGGAGAGAAGGAGGTGACAAAGGCTGGCTAGAGATTTCTCAGTGTGGTGTGCAGAGGCTGGAGACAGACATAAGCCAATCAGCTGGGGCAGTCCTGGAGAAATCTTGGCTGGAGCAAGAGGCTATGCATTATAATGCTGAATATGGAAAAAGAGACAAATCTGCTTTAAAGAAATGACTGCGTCCAAAGAATGATGGATTCTCCGTGAAGGAGAAAGAAATAAGCAGGATTTCTCCCAAGGGCCCCCATAAATTCCCAGGAAGCAGCAGGGAGGAAATGGCATGAAAAGCCACGGGAAGATGCCATATGCTGTCTGTGGATGACAACTCTAGGAAGGGAAGAGGCAGGTGGACAGAGTATCCTGCAGTTGGCTCTGGGAGAACAACCAGCAGAACCAATGTATGGAGTCCAGAAGAGCTTGCCGTGTGGGACAGACACAGACATAAAGGCTGCAATAAACAACTGCCCTTCAAGGAGTTGGTCACACCAAGATTCCAGATGGAAAGAGCTCGAAGTAGAAGGAAACCAGACAAAATACAGGACCACAGAGTCGAGAAGCAGCAAGTGTCAAGTAGTCCAAATAAGACAGAGGTCAAGGAGAAGAAAACAGAGTACAGACAGGAGTGGAGGTGTATGGTTTTTTCCTATTTGTACAGACAGGAGTGGAGGTGTATGGTCTTTTCCTATTTGTACAGACAGGAGTGGAGGTGTATGGTCTTTTCCTATTTGTACAGACAGGAGTGGAGGTGTATGGTCTTTTCCCATTAGTTACTTTCCTATTGTTGTGTTAAAGCACCATGGCCAAGGCAACCCATGGAAGGAAGGGTTCATCTGGTTTACTGCAGGGGGCTGGGACTGCTGAGGCTGACATTTAATTATAGGAGGTAAGGGATAAACTTTCAAGAATGTGGGCATGTGTGGAGGAAGGCTGTAAATTGAAATGACAATGACATAGCAGAAAGAGTGATGCTTATGTCTTCAAGTCTCCCTGCCCACAGTTTGTGACCAAAAGCCTCAGATCACTGGGAAACAAGGTATGTGTGTGACCCTGTCTATGAAACATGGGTTCACTAGTGGCGGCAGAAACAGACATGGTAGACATTCCTGCAAGATTCTTCTTCACATGATAGGCACGTGAGGGTAAGTTAGAGGAAACCTTGAGACATGCCCCCTCCCCCTTTTTGCCTCACTTCTATTCATTTCTTATGAAGGGTCACTAAATAAAGTCATGGTAAGTGAGAAAATGCAGGAGTAAGTAAATGTTCAAGGATAAGTTGGATAGCTGTCAAATACAGGAAAATGACAGAACACCATTATTCTTTTCTCAGTGTTAGAACCTAAAAATAAGTTCATAAATTCTGGTTTTACTAAAATTTGCTGAACACAGTGTTTTATACCAGATTTACTAGTTAGAGTTGCACATAATCTTGAATGTGTGGATTTAAAGTCTGAGCTATATAACAAAGTCAGTAACATATCAGCTACGCGAGGGAATGGAGTACACGTCACAGAGAACCCTGAAGTGGAAGCTGCATGAGAGAGCACGGACAAATGAGAAGCACAAAGTGGAACTTGTGCCAAGGGAGGTGCCAGCACAACCAGAACAGAGCCAGCAGCATCCAAGGGTGTGATTCAAGATACCGCATTATAGTAACTTAAACATGAAGAAACAGGCATCCTGAACTGCGGCAATGCTAACCCATTAAAGATGCTTTCCTCCTACAATTAACACCAAAGTCCGTTTGATAAGCCACATAGAAACTTACTACTGTAGGAGCTTTCCAAAACACACACATATACAAACATAATTTAAATGGAGTCACCATATAATAGAGGAGAAAATGCTCTAACTAGACATATTGTGCCATGAAGTAAAACCTCCACTGCTAGAAACTGGGTTGTATCTTATTTTGAGTCATTGGCCAAAGAACTCCCACACCACCGCCCCCAAAAATCAGACTATGGACAACTCTCTTGGTTCCTGTCCTAACCTGATGTTAAGGCCCAATTGCTGAAGACACAACTTCCAAATGTCACTGAACATGAGGGAATTGAGCTGTACACAGCTAGAAGCTTCAACCCTACTGATGAGCATTTATGGTACTGGAAGATACTTTTTTGCACATTACTGGAAGAGAAAAGTAATCACAAATTTCCAATACAAGGCCTATTAACGACAACTGCAACCTTCCTGTAAGATATACCTGGTGCAATTGTGGCACAGTGTTATGGGAATAACCAATTATATTTTGATAGGATTTTTTTAAGGCCTACTCAATGAGATGGACCCACACATGACATTCTAAAGTGGTCAAGAACCTGAGTCTAGTTCAGCCACGAGACCTAGGGAAAATCTACTACTATTATTCTACTAAAGGATCATAACAATAAAACGACTCCTAATGACATATTACTATACCCATAGATCAGAGCATTGCTTGATGCTCCTCAGAAAAGCTTCTCCTTGCATTAGATGGTAACTAACACAGAGACTGGACAATGTACAGAGAGTGAGAAATTTTAGAGTACCCACTCTTAAATGAGATGTCTTTATCAAACTCCTTCCCACAAGGACCAGGGATCTATGTAAAAGAAGAGGTGGAAAGACTGTAAGAATCAGAGGTGGCGGACTGACTTGAAAAAAACACTATCTTCCATACACAACAGGACCGAGGGGCACATGAACTCAGAGACTGTGACAGTACACACAATACCAGCACAAGTCCAAACCAGACAAAATCTCGGCACTGTGAAGAGGAAGCGAACACAAAGTCCCACCCCTAATAAGACACTATTGCAAGTGATACTGGATAGGAAAGGGGAAATCAGTGCCCTCCAGAGTGTCTCTGGGCATATCAACCACACCCCAGGGCAGGCCCCACGTTTAGAGTAGTTGTCTAAAACAAAATACACTCTGTGGTTTTTTTGTCTTGATTTTTTTTCTTTTGATTATCTTTTTTTTCTCCAGTTTGCTTATATTTAGGATTTTTATTTGTTTTTTGTTTTTAAGAGAAAGAACAAATAAACATGAATTTAGGTGAGTAAGGGAGGTAGGGATCTGGGAGGATTTGGGGGAGAGGAAATATACGATCAAAATATATTGTATTAAAAATATTTTTAAATAAAACACTTAAATATATAGCAAAAAAAAAGGAAAGAAAAGAAAAGAAAGAAGATGCTTCCTTCTGTCAGAAGTCCATGTAATTTACTCTTCAGCAGGTGGGTGACTGCAAAACACAGGTCCCCATCCCTATTTTCAGAGAGAAAGAGACAGAGACACAGAGAGAGAGAGACAGAGACAGAGAGACAGCGAAGGCCACGATTATAAATGAAAGGATTTAAAAGACAAAAACCCACTCTTCCTCCCCTTCTCTTCACAATAGCGAAGCAACCTTCCCAGCGGCACCTTGAAAATCTGCCTGTCTTTTGGACTAAAGCAGATAACTGAGGACAACTTTAACTCGCTCTCCAGACACTCAGAACTTTCCGGATAGAAAGGAATTTAAATTGACAAAATGGCTCAGGTAGCAACCCCACCCCCAACCCCCAGACCACACGTGTGTGCAGGTCAGAGGACAACCTGTGGGATCCATTCTCTCCTTCCACCTTTACATGGGCTCTGATGACTGAACTCAATTGTCAGGTCTGCCTGGCAAGTGTGTTACCTCCTTCAGCCAGCAATCCGGGAAAGACTGGGTCCAGACATAGCTCTTTCCCAACACATAACAACTCCACAGAACTGGACAAACCACAGTTAACTGTGTTTTCTTCCCCTTGCCTGTAAGTCAGAAATCTTCCACCACGGTTCATCATGCTATTGTGGTACCATCTTATCAGTGGTCAGAAGCTAAGAGACCTCATTGCCACCATCAGAGAAGCCTACTGAAGGCAGGTTCTATGTCTGTCCGCCTGAGTTGCCTCTATGCTTCCTGTACGCTGTCGGTCAATGTCCTTGGTGTCCACGTGGGAGACCCTTGCTAAATGCTCCTGCACAGTGCAGAATACAAACAAGTCCATGTCTCTTCCCTGATGGAATATGCTTCCTGTGACAAAGGCACATGGTACACACCTAACTACACATTGGACTATGAATTCAGTTGAGGGAACCTGACACTAAGAACTACAGCATACCTATCTGGAGTGAACAGTGGGATGGGGTCACCTCTGGAGTGGTCAGAGACAATATTCGTAGAACAAAGTACACCCGAGGAATAATGGGACATGTACAGGAATCCAGGCAAAGGGAGCTAGGATAGTAACCAAGCGAAGGAAGGACATCAGCTTCCTCTATTTTGACTGGGAGAGACATTTGCTTCCTTCCTCAGCAAGGATGCCAAGCGAATGAAAGTAGTAACATAAATGAAATTCAGAGAATCACAGGTTTGTGCCAGCTACCCAGCACCACAGTACTAATGGGGACTTTGTTCCACTTAAAATTAATTTCCATCTGGGGTGATGACACACACCCCTGAGCCGCATCCTCATTGCCTTAGGCTGGATATCACAAGTTCAAGGCTAGCCTGAGCTATGTGGCAAGCTCCCCAGAACTAAAAGCAAATGCCAATGCTAATAATGAATGAGACAGAAATTTCTCTTAGATACTTACAAACATCTTTCTCATTCAGTGTGAATTTACTTTGTAAGCCATTTAGATAATTTATTGTTACTTCGTGATCTCCAGGTGAGAGAGCTGGAATCTTAATGTTTGTGGTCTCCAAATGATGGCAAGAATGGAGGCTGTAATGAAAGAAACAGAACTTTAAATAGCAGATAAAAATAGCACCATGCTCATAAAAACCTGACTAACATTAGAAGCACCAGGAAATATCCTATGCTTTGGTGTTATGTTGGGTTGTGTGTACTATGTGCTCAGACAAAACAAGGAGGAGTTAATTGTAATTAAGCAGGAAGAGTAACCAGACTGCCAGAAAGTGCAGAGCAAGCAGATGTGGTTCTCTGAGGAACCTTGACGTTTTCGCTGTGTTCGAATCCCACCTCAATCTTGCCAGAGTGGCCTGGGCTCCACATATACTGTTCCCTTCAGCACAGAACATGAAGGGACCATCACCCAGTGCCTCATAGTAGAAGCAGGGCTCCGCAGAGGCCGATGGAAGAAGTTAAAGTGGACACAGTCGTCCCTTTGCACACACCCTCTTTTCTTACCCACTGAGAGTTTACTTCAACAAAACTTCACCATTTGGCTTTGAAAGTCTTCCAGCTCCCCTCTGAACTGAGGAATCTCGCAGACAAAGCACTATGTTCCTCTCTGGGTTCACAGCCCTTTGTATCTCTATGGATCATATTTACATTCTTATTTCTATTAATAAGAACTTTCCAGGCCTCCTGCACCCCGGCTCTAATCACAGCTCTCTCTCTCTCCTCCTCTGCTTAGGACTTTGGACTTGTTTCTCTAGGCTCACTTCTTTCAACTTATGACCGGAAAGCATTAGAATTCTCCAAATCACACCATTTCATGAGTTCATCCTGGGTACAAAGTCTCACTGCCTTTCTGCAAAGGAAATTGAGCATGTGCCTTCTGACACACTCCCATGATTTCTGCTCCTTTGTAAGTCACATCACAGTTCAGTCAGCGAGCAGTGAGTGTGAAGTACTGCTGCTATTCGTTGTGAGCCCCTGATGAGCAGGACCTAAGTTTCTTCTTTGTGCCACAGCCATCGTTCACACCATTTACCCAAAGTTCCAGGGTGGTCCTCCCTGGACTCCAGGTAAGATGGTCCTCTGCCCCTCTGAAAACAAGGAATAGCCATATAACTCTATGTGACTAGGAGAATCTACTTGAGGAAGAAAGTTCTAAAAGCCAGCACAGACTATGTACCTCCTCTTCTCCTGCCAATGACTTGGAAATGGAAAGAGGCTCAGAGCGGAAATCCAAGCTGACACCAGAACATAAGCAGAAAACAGCTCTTCGTTGTTACAAGCAAAACAAAGTTTTGAAGACTGTTTCTGCAATGTACCCTAACTGTCTTAGCTGTCAAGTCATCTCCGCACCTACAATGATGCTGGGGGAATGCAAACCGAAGGGGGATATGTGGCTGTGTCCAAACATGCTGTGTGCATTTATACCAGGACCACTTGTTAGCACACTGGGGCTTGGGGACAAGCTTGCTGACGCTCATGGGGCTTTGCTAAGCACTTCACTGTCCTGCTGGGATTAGGAATAAGCAAGAGACACCGTGCAGGCCTCCACTCTAGGAAGCAATGCATCAAGCCCCACCAAGATGATATGAGCTATAAAGTGATGTTGAGAGCCTTCCCCTATCACCCAAGGGTCACTCCACCCTCCTCTTTAATAATGTGGACCCAGTGCTTGCTGGATATTGCCACCCAGCTAGGAGAACTTATCTCCAAGCCTCTAGAGAAGCCAGACTTATTAGCCATCTGACTAGATCTGGCCAGTGTCAGACTAGTGTTTTGTGAGTCTTTTAAATAGAAAATCATCCTTCCCTTTCTTGCTTGCTTCGTCAAATGCAGGCCTGAGGTCTGTTCCTCGTGTATCACCCTGAACCATGAGATTCCAGGCAAAAGAGAGCAAAGAAACCTGACAAGGGCAGGCTCATGGCCAACTATGCCAGCCCTGAACTGCCCAAAGCCAGACACTTCCCTGAGAGTCAACACTTGCATGTGGATCTGTTATCACTGGCATTTTCTTTTTTTTTTCCTTTTCTTTTCTGTCTTTCTTTCTTTTCTTTTCTTTTTTTTTTAAAGTTTTTCGAGATAGGGTTTTTCTGTGTAGCTCTGCCTGTCCTGGAACTCACTCTGTAGACCAGGGTGACCTTGCACTCAGGGAGAACCACCTGCCTCTAACTCCTGAGTGCTGGCATTAGTACTCCACCATACCCAGCTATTAGACACAGACTTCAACCTGATAAAGGCAGACACTGAGTGAGGTGGACCTGCAAAACCGCTGAGCAGGTCAGTACAGTGTGGGTGGTGCCCCGCCTTCCCTCTACGTACAACAAAAGAAAAACACTTTTGGCTAGAAGACTAAACTTCCATCTGGACTAATGTAAGACTTAGAATTTTTAAGAAAAAGAAGACAGAGTGAAAACGTCCTTTAAATATCCATGAACAGAAGCTGGGGAGATGGCTCAGCAGTTAAGAGCACTGACTGCTCTTCCAGTGGACCCAGGTTCAATTCTCAGCACCGACATGGCAGCTCACGACTGTCTGTAACTTCTGCTCCAGGGGATGGTACACCCTCACATGGACATACACACAGTCAAAACACCAATGTACATAAAATAAAATGACATAAATTAAAAATCCAGGAACAAAACTGTCGCACTCTGCCAGGCATGGTGGTGCATGTCTTTAATCCCAGCACTCAGGAGGCTGAGGCAGGTGGACCGCTGTGAGTTTGAGGCCAGCCTGCTCTACAGAGTGAGTTCCAGGACAGCCAGGGCTACACAGAGAAACCATGTCTCAGAAAACCAAAATCAAACAAACAAACAAGAAGCTGCCACACTCTAAAATAACCAGGGAAACTCTGGGTTACAGCTTTGTATGAACCCCAGGATTTCATTACCTGTCTTTAATGCAAACTTCTTTCACAGTTCCAGGGCTGACCCCAAGGGGTGCTGCCCACGTGCAGTCCCACACTTTCATATCATTGGTTATGCATTTCAAATCTTGAAGTGCCCCTGGAGAAGGAAAAACAACAGGTACATTCACAATGCAGAGCATGCATGGTGACTCGGGCACTTTGAGGGCTAGTGTCCCTGTCACGGTGAGACAAGTACTGGGCCTGTACAACAGAGGGCCACACTCTGTGTGAAGAAAGGATCTCAATCATTAGACACTACTTTATACCTACCTGTTTTTCTAACCTCTTCTGTGGGTTTTTAATTTTTTTTTTAAGATTATAACACAACCACATCACTGCCCCGTTCTCTTTCTTTCCTCTAAACCTTCCCATGTATACATACCCCTTGTTTTCTTTCAAATTCATGGCCTATTTCTCTTCAATTGTTGTTAAATATGTGCGTGTGTGTGTGTGTGAGAGAGAGAGAGAGTGAGAGAGAAAAAATATATTTTGTTTTTTAAATTAAAAGGTAACTAACAAAAGCCAGCTAGTGGAGTAGTAGCAATGAGGTTAGACTACAAGCAAACCCTTCACTTCCAAGGGAAAAACTATACCAGAAAACCTTCCAGGTCTATCTCACACCTACAAACCCACCTAGCTGGGGCTGCTATGCTGCTTGTTCCAGACTGCCCCTCCATGGGAACCTACAATCAATCTTTTCATCACTGTAAAATCCATTACATTCAAACACAATGAACTCGCGTCAACCTATAGAAAATATTCTTGTACGTGTGGCTTAAACAATGGGAAAGAAACAACTCAGACGTTGTTTACAATTTACAGTAACGATCCTAAGAGTCTTTACCCACACCATGGGATGACGCTGCATGACAGAATATGTGAGCAATGGGTGTCAGAGCAACACAGTAAGAAGTCGCCTGAAACGAAGCTGAAAAGAAACCAAGAGTGCAATGATGGGAAAGGCAGGAAAACGGGAGAGGGCAGGAGGGCAGGGGAAGGTAAGAGGAGGAGGGGGCAGACGGGAAGGGGAACTAGAGAACGGGAAGGCGAGGAAGGGGGAAACAATGTAAAAATGATCTTATACTCCATAATGTCTATGAAAAAGCCTATTATCTTTAGGAATCACAGGTGTGATGGCCACTGGTGCCATAAATTATAAAGTTTATGTAAGACAAAACAAAATAAAAACAGCAGTTATCTCAGTCAAGTTACAGACTCAATGATCTTGGAGGAAGAGGTCAGCTTAATTGTGTAAATATTGTAAAAGTAAAACCAACAGGACAACATCCCTCACAGAAATAAGCCAGGTAGAATCTGCATAAACATTGTTGAGCATTTTAAAATAAGACACAAGAAACACATGAAAGGATTTTCAATTCCATTTAGAAAACTTTCTTAAAAGACAACATTTGAGAGAGAGAACAGCACAGCTGGCTGGCGGGGTGGGAAGGGCTGCCACCCCCCCACCCCGGGACACAGTGGGGCATTTTCTGTGCTCTGGGTCAGAGCCAGATCTACATGGTGCCTATGGCTAGCAACTGCGCATCGTCAGAACTCAAGAGAACTACATCCTAAAGGAATGGACACCCTTGTATAAAAATTATGATTTATCTTTTGTGTAGGTAAAAGAATATTTTGATGTCCCTTTAATAAAGGGGCTTTTAGAGAGAAACTTAAAAAAAAAAAAAAACACAGGAAAAAGATTGCAGAGAAGCAGATTTTAACCAGTAAAACCCTGAAGAGGTCAGTAGAGAAACAGGACTACTTTACAGTCAATGTAAGCCAGCTTGCTCACTAGCTGCAAGGGTTACTTACCCCTCTTCAGACTAGTTCCTTGCACTGTCAGATGCAGAAGGGTTATCACGGAGAGGAGCCAAGGCAAGTTTGGAGTCGGCCCCATTCTTTTATTGTCCACCATCCAGGATGGCTGTCTCCACCATGAGTAAACGCCCACCATCTCTGCTATGTAGTCAGTCCTAGGATGAGAGAGGAGGAACACAGAGGCTGTTCAAATGGCCCAGAGGGCACAGCTCACTCTGGGTACATGACACCAAGGACAGTTATGACACACTGAAGAATGTTGCACGCTCCTAGGTGGAGAAGCCACTGCGCATCTCAACAGCTTGTGTCTGCTGCTCTGGGTCTCAGACATCAAAAGCTGTTCGCAGATGCTGTTTTCAGGTGTTCTCCACAGTCGACAGGCCAACAACAGGCTTCCCATTTGAGATTATACCTGAACACATGTGCACTGACTAACAACACAGACCACCCCAATACTGCTGACAGAGAAAAGCTAATCAACACATTGACTAATAACACAGACTGGGTTTGAGCCCTAGATAGCCCACTTACCGTGGTGGCTCCAAATATACTGCACAGGACCCCAACCAATCTGTGGCTATGCATTCCTCTGCAAAGCTGAGGTGCAACTGTACTCTCCTACTAAGTTCATTATGAGAAGCAAATCATTAAACCCATGCTGAGCAGATGACATGTGCAAAGCTCCTGCTCAGGGTTACATGTTCACAGTGTCTTGTGTGAGGGATGGGGGAGGAGAGGAAACAAGAGGGACGAGTAGATTTAGTGGGTAAACAGAAATGACTGGATGGATGGCTTCAACCGTCCCGGTGCATGGAGAGGCCAGCAATGACATGGGGGTGATGGAGTCCAAGATCTGTTCCCAGCCAAGGGTGGTATGCTCCCATTCCACATCCCAAACAGAAGCCCCCTTCTACAGAACATAGAACACTGCCCAGGTAGAACCTGGGCAGCTTGTACAGACACAGGTGATTCCACCACTGAACTCAGATTGCCTAGCATAATGACATTCCTTCCCACATCTTCAATCACATGTGACAACTTGACAGGTACTTCCACTACACTGAAATCTTGTCAGACCTAACAGTGCCTAGTTTTACACTATACAGAAAACCAAGAACCACAAAATATATGAACAATGTCTAAAATGGGAAAGAGACTCCATAGAAGCAGCAAAACAAAAAATTAATCCCAGAAGAAACAAGGCCAACATAGAGAACAGCAAAATTCTGAAGATTATATTTTTCTTTAGAGCTGAATAGCATTCTCATTCTCTCATTCTCTCTCTCTCTCTCTCTCTCTCCCTTATTTTGGTCTTTCGAGACAGGGTTTCTCTGTGTGACAGAGATCTTGCTGTCATGGACTCACTCTGTAGACCAAGCTGGCCTCGAACTCACAGTGATCCGCCTGCCTCTGCCTCCCAAGTTCTGGGATCAAAGGCGTGCTCCACCATGCCTAGCTCTAGTATTCTCTTACACACAATCACTCATGCAAACACACACACACACACACACACACACACACACACAGAGAGCAAATTTTCATTAACCATTCATCTGTTGATGGACAACTAGGTTGATTTCTTTCTTTCTTTTTTTTTTGCTATAGTGAATAAAACAGCAACCACTGTGATGTTGCAAATATCTCTAGAGTTCAGAGTTCTCTAACTGTATAGAAGTTCACTGAAATGTACAGACCTTGAGGCTGGTTAATTTCAGTGTGTGGTGTTTTTTATTTGCAAAGATTTTCTTTTTTTTTTAACGTTAATAGAAGAGGAAAGCCATAAACTTCCCAAAGTTTCCTGTAAGCAAAGGGGACAGCCATAAGAACAAGAAGGTCATGCAATGAGGTAACTGGAAACAAAAATAGCTCTTAAAAGGTAAGTGCACTGAGTGATGTTACATTTTTAAAGAGAGAGAGAGAGAGAGAGAGAGAGAGAGAGAGAGAGTGTGTGTGTGTGTGTGTGTGTGTGTGTGTGTGTGTGTGTGTGTTGCCACATGCACGTGGTAGCCTAAGGAAGCCAGAAGAGGGTGTCAGACCTCCAGGAACTATGGTTATTGGTACAGGGATGAGAACTCAGATCCTCTACAAGAGCAACAAACACTTTCAAGCACTGAGTGATCTCCCCACATCCTTAAAAAACAAAAAACCAAAACACCGAATAACAACAAAGCAAAAATAGAGAATGGATGAGAGACAGAGACTTGCTAAAGAAAAGAGGTCCAGCATCTCAGTAACTAAAGCCCATGAGAGAAGACATTTGGCATTCACAGGAAAAGGAACACTCTCTTCTTGGCTATTGTTGAATACTGTGAAAAACACAAAAATGAATCTCAGATACCTTATGCAATTATAGGCCAGACACACTGGAGGTACAAGCACACACTTCTGAAGTGAATCTCAGATACCTTAGGAACTTATAACCCAGACACATACAAGGTACCACCACACACTTCTGAAGTGTTCGGTTATTTTCTAGATGAGTGAACAAGTTCCTTGTCAATTCCAATGTCACCAAGCACACTCACTCATTAGCATGAAAATGTATTCATGGAATGCCCACAGCTCTCGCTGCTGAGGTTACAGAATTACACAGCTGTGCAGGAATGGCTCAAATAATCACAAACTATATGGACCAACTGGCTAAACATATGTTGAAGGAATGCCACACTAGCAGTTTATGGTTATTCTAGAAGGGAAACTCAGGTTCCATTGCAATGCCAGGAAGAAGGGATGAGTGGGGCTGGGAGGAGGTGGCTAAGGAAGGGTTCAGGACCAGGTGCTGCCAGACAGGGACTCTAATCTTGGCTCCATTACTAATTAGCAGTGTGACTGAGGGCAAATCACTTAATCCCTCTGGCTTCAGCTTCCACCAATGTAGTCCTGAGGCAAGTTGTGTTTACAGGCCCCAGCAGACTCTGAAAGAGAAGCTGCAATGCTCCATTCCCGCCAGCAGGAAGAGGCAGTGCAAAAGGTTGGGTACCTGACTGTCACAGATAAAGCTCCTCCTAGTAAAGATACTAGCACAGATAAAGGCCCTACTGTGGACTCCAGGGCATTAGGATGAGGTGATTCAGCAGTGGACGGTATCACAACATGCTAACAACACACTCAACTTTCCTTCCCACCCAGACTTTCAAAAGAATTCACTGGACTCAGGGGAACTCACTGAGTGAGTCTGTACACATACCCCGCCCTATACGGCAGAGGGCTGACAGTACCATCCCCACAGCAGGTGACACTTGTACGTTTCGATGATATCCTTTAGTGGGCTATGCACACTAAACTCCTTAACATCAAACAGTAAAAGGAACATTTTTCAAAATATAAATAGTTGCTTAAAACACTGAACTATCAACTAAGAAGATAAAATGCATTAAATTATCAAGACCTGTAAGGCTGAAAAAGGTACATCTTTCATTACTCATTCTTTGGAGGATTCTGAAGAACAAGGTTTACAAAAACAGGGCAAGGAGAATGAGAGAAGGGGAGATGGAGGAGAAGAAGTAGGGAAGAGGAGAAGGGCTGAGGAAGACTGCACCCCATGCCCAGCACGGGCCTCGTTCTTCGCTGCACCAGAACGAAAATTCCAAGCCACTGTTCCTCTCCATGACTACCACCTGCTTTCTTTCTTAGCAGATTCCCTCTGCATCCTTCTCTGTAACCCTCCTCATGTTGCCTTTACAAAGCATGTAGCAGGAAGAATGATGTGCTCATTGTCATTGTGGGGGGTCCCTACAAAAAGGGCAGCGTCTATGTCTGGACAGTCACATCTCTGCCAGTGTGGCACAACGTCTGGCCTGTGAGCGTAAATCACAGGTCCACATACTGCTCTTAGCATTAGGCTGTATGATATACCAAGTGGCATTGCCCACACAAAGAATGGAGGTTAGAGGTGATGTTCCTACATACGCACTGAGACACTCCAGGTACCAAAGCAAACGGACTGGCTAACAAGCGATCATTGGGCTTGTTGACCTCCTGGAAGAGCAGTATCTGCCCAGCACTTCTGAGAACCATGATCCAGCGCTACTCAGCTTCCATATGTGGTCGTATTACACGTCCTTCAGTGACAATATATCTTTGGTGACTGATGAGATAAACCACAAGGATCATCCCCAAAGATCCTCGTGCCAGTGGAAAAGAGGGTGGTGTACAATCTGTTTCCAAAGCTGTGTCATTCACAATAGGTTCACATATCACCTCAGTAATCATGGTTGTTGGTCTATGATTTAAATAGAATATTTCTATTTATTTTTTGTCTTAATTTATCTCAAATTTCCAGGAACAGTTTTTAGTATGTGTCTTCAAAGTTTTTGTTTTTCAAGATCTTTCATGTCAAGTTGGTTAATTCTCATTCTGTTCAGGCCTTTCTGTTAATTCAAAAGCCTGACCAGTGTCCACTCCAGAACATCAAAAATACTTTAAAGGCTTCCCATGGCCTCTATATACAGCTTGTTCCATGTGGTGAGCAAAGTCCTCCCGGATGACTGACTGTGGGCTTCCTCCACACCACAGTAGCTCCCTAAATATGACATACTCCAATTGGTCTCGGTGCCTCACCTAACCACGGCCCCTATGGGCTATCCCTTGCAGCGTCTCCCATATAGCATCTCCAATTCTTCCCACCTTTCAGGGCCGGATGCTCCATCTCCCTCAAGAGGGATATCTGTTCAGTCATCACCTCAGCCAGGATGAAAGAGTGACTGGCACGCAAGAACCTCAATACATATTAATGTATCTTTATCAAACAAATGAACTTTCATTTGGTCCAGGAGTGAAACGCTCCACTATTAAATTACCTGGCTGGGGAGATAAGCTCAGTCAGTAAAGTGTTCACGCAAGCATGAGGATCCGAGTTCAATTCCTAACATACATGCAAAAAACAAAAACAAAAAACTGGGCATGGGGAGGTATTCTTGTGTTCTCAGTGCGGGAGAGGCAGATCCACCAAGGCTCCTGGGGCTCACTGCCTGGACAGCCAGCCCAGCCTCATCTGTGAGGCTCAGGTCGCAGTGAGAGACAGACACTGTTTCTAGGCAAAGCGGACAGTTCCTGAGATTTGAAGGTTGCAGCCTTCTGGCTTTTGGATTACAGAGAGTTAACCTTTTTTTTTTCCCCTGTTATCTCTTTTTTTTTTATTAAATACTTTATTTTTTTTCTTCAAGTTACATCTCAGTAACAAACCCCTCCCTATTCCCCCTTCCTATCCCGCCCTTTCACCCTCTTCCCCCCAGAAGTTTCCCCTTTCAGTCCAACAGATGGTTCCTTCTCTTATAACAGTAAGTATTATACAAAACAACAGATATAAATATGTCACATTTATGAGAGTTAAATGGCCCAGTATACCTTCCCAATGTCCAGTTTATACATATTTGGCCCCTGACTTTAACATTCTACTATCTAACCATCTCCATGAGTTTAAAGGTCTATATCTGACTCAACATTCATACTAACTTGCAACACACTTTTAAGAGTATCTTCTTAGATCTAGAACACCCTCTTGATTCCTAAACAACTCAAAATTTAACTATGAGACTCTAGCTGTCTATTCTTCAACCACCTCAGAGACCTGAGAGGGATAAATATATCTGATTATATAGGAAGTGCAGGGCCTGCAGCTTCCAAAACTAAGAAAGGACATACCAATGACTGCCTGGACAGTTCCCATTTTCTCTCCATACATTCCTGCATCAGTCTTCAGCCTTTGGGTCCTGTTTCTCTGACAGACATTTGTTGTAGAGCAGGGATTATGAAGGACTTACCTACCCTGTCTTGGCAGAGTTAGGCTGTTAACCTTTAACTGTTTCTGTATTCCCCCAGCAATGCCAAGGATTATCCCTTTTAAAATTTCATCTCACCATCGGGTTGTAAAGCTGCCAGTTCCTTGACTGTACAGTAAAAATACTTCTTCATGTGGTTTTCTGGGGTTTTTTTTTTGTTTGTTTGTTTTGGTTTTTGGTTTTGGTAATTTGCAATGTTTTCTTTGAAATCACTCATTTTGGCCTTTGCCTTTCAGAAGCTGGGTATTAATCATTTCCTTCATTATGATAGAGAATTATCTTAACATGTGCAATACTTCTTCATATGGGATGCAAACTGTACCTGTTTCTATCAAGAATATTTAAGACTTTAAGCATTTCAAGCTTTAATCCACATGAAATTACTCTGGGTATACGGTTAGAATCAAAAAATTAGCCTCATTAGTTACCACATATCCCAAACACATGTGCTAAATAATTCACCCTTCCCTCGCTGGCTCATGACACTAGCAAGCAGCACTCCTCCTCAGCTTGGAGATAGCGGGCTCCTCTCATCCTTTATTCCCTCCATGAATATTATCCACTCTTGTGGCTTCAACCACTACTCAGACACTAATGACTTCCAAATCTGTTTCCCAGAATTGGCCCGTACCCAGCTTCAGACCAACCATTTACCAGACAAGTGTGCGCTTATCTACACAAATCCACTCAAGTAGGTTCCCGAAGCAGTGTGAAAATACTTGGATGCCGAATGCACTTGGAAGCCTCAGAGTCCTCAAAAATCCAAAAGGAAACACAAGGAAATTCACTTTCCCCTCTAGACGTGTTCTCTCAGGCCTTGGGCCAATTCCTGATTACTCAAGACAGCCACTCTTGATGCCTTCTTCATCCCTCCCACCTCATCACCAACCTGACTCCCAAACGCTCTTATTTTTCTTGTCCTCTATTCCTCTGTCTCCTTGGCCATGAGCCCCATCACTTCTGGCATAGGTACTTTAAGCTGCCACTTAATTCAGTTCATGTCTCCAACAAGCACCTCAGCAACACAGCTTTCTCATAAGATTCAGGGCTTTGCCTCGCAGCCACATCTCCAGTATATCCTCTCCAGCCCATCCTCTCTAACCCATCCTCTCTAACCCACCCTCTCCAGCCCACCCTCTCCTTTTGAGGTGGGGCAAACAGCAAGAGGTTGCCCCACTCACAGGACTGATACTATAGCCAAAGTCACAACACCACAATCTCCTTCCACCCTCTCCTGATGCTTCTTGGCTTCGAGTCTGACTCTCCTATCTCAAGTAAGGCACCACCTGGGCCTTAATTCTCATTTTCTGGGCTTAGGACAAAATATGGAGATAATATTTTTATTCCAATTTGTTTTATTTTATTCACCTCTTTCCACTTTCTTGCCTATTGCTTTTTAAACACTTTGAACGACCCAGGTAGTGGCTGGCACATGCCTTTAATCCCAGCATTTGTGAGGCAGAGACAGGCAGATCTCTGTGAGTTCGAGGCCAGCCTGGTCTACAAAGCGAGTTCAGAACAGCCAAAGCTGTTACACAGAGAAACCCTGTCTCAAAAACAACAACAAAAAACCCAAAACAAACAAACAAAAAAAACAAAACAAAAAAGAAAAAAAAACAGAAACAAAACCAAAAAAAAAAAACCTCTTTGAACAGAATATTACCTTATGACCCTTTTGCATTTAAGAGGACTTCACACCCACTGTATACTCAAGACTGATTTGACAAGTGGACCAAACTTATTCAAAAAGTTCTTAGTTAGGACTTACAATATCTTGCCTATTTCTCACTGTTCCTTTACATCCCGAAGAGTGAGGTAAACACACCCATTCAGAAATGATCGGCAACCTTGGCTCATATCGATGTTAGCTTCTCTTTTAAATGCACAGATTAAACCCACTTATAAAGGCCTGTTGAAATTCTGGGAGGGAAAATGCTAATTACGCAACCATTTTATGCATTTTAAATGCTGATTCTGGCTAACTCTGCCAGGCAATAAGCAGCTCCTGTTTTTCGGAAAGCATGCACTGCATGTGCATTATTGAGTGGCAGGCATTTTTCTCAGTTCTTCAAATGCACTATTGGGTTCAGTTCTCATGCCAACTCTGTGAAGTCGGTGTCCCCATCCTCCCCGAGAGGTCACGCATCCAGAGGCAGAGCTGGGGGACCTGAGCTCAGCACCGCCTACAAATCTCAGCTCTGGAACTCTGCACTTAAGGGTGAGATCTACAACAGAAGACCCAGAGAACCTGCGAGTCCGGGACTCCGGTACATATTCTGATGCTAAAATGGTGGCAGCAGAAACAGGACCTCAGACAAACAGCTGGAGCGTTAGGTTTCAGCTCTCAGATGACAGGACTCTGACAAGGTGCTCTTCCTTTACCTGTCATCAAAACAAATGAAGTACACACAGTCCTACAGTCACCGCACTCTCAGGACACCTTGCCTGCTACCTCGAGCAACCAGCAGCTGTAGGATGTGCTGTTCTTTCGCTCTGTCGGGTTAATGCTCAGCTAGGGGAGATGGCACCTGCTTCTTCCAGCACTTGATTATCATATCCTGATCTGAAAGTCTGCACTGAGGGAACAAAACGGAAAGCAACTGCCATCTTAGTGGTTCTCCTTCCAACTCTATGTATACTCTTGATTGGCTGAGCTCTTGGCTGAACAGGTGTAAACTCAAACGCACCCCAAAAGCCAGCCAGACAAAGTGGTGGTGACTAACCAAGGACGGGGTGGGGGGGTGGGGGGGAAGAATAGGTGACCGTGACCGGAAGCTCACGGGCAGAGCCTCTGTTTATTTTATAGCAGACATGGACAGGGCACCCGGCAGCTACGGAGCTTCCAGCTTTTCAAAAGTCTGAACTGCTGTTGTTTTGTCTTACACAGACTCAGAAAGAAGAGGGAGGCAGAGCTGCTTGCTGTCTACAGGGTAGGCACCCTCACCAGCGGGCACCAGATATCATATCCAGGCTTCCCCTTCCTAATCAGAAGGGTTTTCTATCTTTTACAAACAAACAAACAAAAAAAACAGAAAAACATGTGAAATCTCCTTATTTCAAAAATGTTAGTAACTAATTTAGGGGGAAAATACCACAACACTATTCGAGCCAAACAAAACACATTTCCAGGCCAAAGCACTTCTTATGCAGCCAGCGAAAAGCCTGCCTTAAAATGAAAAATCAAACAAAACAACAAAGAAAACCACTACACAAAACAACCAAACCAAACCCTCCTGGTAAAATATAAGTTGTTCTAATGAACCTGTATTTCAGCGCAGACACTGACCTAAATGTACCTTAATGTTTTAGTGTACTTTAAAGTCATAACCTGAAAGCTTTTACACCAAAAGAACTCTGCTTTTTTCCTCTTTATTCTCAGAACTCAATATCCTAGGTGTCAGTTTAGATTACAACAAATGCTTTTCAAATGAACAGGGGAAAGAGAGGAGGAAGGGGAGGATGGCCCTCTCTACCTTCAGCATAAGAGTGGAACAGAAAAAACAAAAACAAAAAGCAAACAAACAAACAAACAACCCCAAAGGTTTGGAAATAACTGGCATTTGTCAGAAATATTTCAAAGAGGGTCATTTTTGTCAAGAAGCGGACTATGTTAGGTGTTGGTGACAAAGAGCTGACAAGAAGCAATTTAAGGAAGCAGGGTTTTATTCTGGCTCCTGGTTCAAGGATCAGGCCATCAAGGTGGGGAAGGCACAGTGGCAGGGACACGTGGTGCTGGTCACACTGTTTCTGCTGCTAATTAGCACAAAGCCTGTGCTCTTGTTCTACTCTCTTTTCCTTCATTCTAACTCTAATGGACCCCAAGGCATGGTGCTACTCCCTCCCCATCAGGCTGGGTCCTCCCCTATTACTTGAAGCTCTTCGGGAACACCCTCATACACACACCCAGAGGTTTGCTTTGAGGTGATTTTAAATGCCACCAAGCTGAGTGAGGATCAAGATTAAGTGTTAGCATGGCATAGACCACCACCTCCAGAGACCTACAGCCCTGCTATTGAGAAAGTGATCTGGGGTAAGACAGAATGGGACAAGGTGGCCAACTGCACTCCTGACCTCACAAACTATTGGACTGGGAGCACAAGAGGCAGAAAAAGACATAATGTGTTTCAGGTTGAAAGAGGTCTTCTCTAATACCCCAATGATGTTCAAGAATCAGACCATCACACTAAATAAATAGTGCTAAAAATTCCTTTTCCCAGCTGACCACCCTACCCTGAATGCTACTTAACGGTGTCAACCAGGACAAAAGTGACATGCAACTGTGACAGTTTTTGCTGGGTGGGACAGTTTTCATTAATGTGCTGGATAAAGGAATCCCAGGCACTAAGTGTGTGGAAGAAAAAAAAATGTACAAGACAGCAAATTCACTGTATGTGGTGATGAAGATGCTTCAAACCAATCCAATAATTTAATTTGAGAAAACAAATATAACACTCGTAATTTCAGGATTTGAATGAAAATGGTAACAATGGTAGCTCACAGATATAGGTTGGGGGAAAAAATCTAACTTAGCAGCAATATGCAGAAAACAACCAGGAAAAAAAAAAAAGGCCCACGTTGTAATATGATTGCTACCATAATAGTAAATGTGGTGCCTGAAATCCTGTCTTCTAGGGGCACTAACATGGAAGATTTACTTTTAGTCTTAAAAGATAGCAACAGATGAAATACACAAAATTATCACTCAAATTATTACAAATTGTTAGTTCAACAAAACCTTACTTTTAAATGTTCTCATGCACCTCTCCACAGGGACAAACTACTCCCCATATATGGTACCCACCTGTCCTAGGGACTGTGGGTAAGTAAGCTCCGAGAATCTCCAATCACATGCTGAATGCTTGCTCAATACTCTAGTCTCAAGAAGTTTCATATAAGGACATAGTATAACGAACACAAAGGGCACCTTGTAAGGACATCATAATTACCCTCTTCTCCGCTGTCATGGTGGTAACAGCGAAATAAGACAAATGTCCAGAGTCAGGCTGGCTGAGCCCTTCTCAGCAATCACTGCAACAATCCCAGCCAATTCCCCCAATGCATGCAGTCAGCCTTCTTACGCAGAAATCTTCCCTAGTTCTTCCTGGCCTTGAGGAAGTCCCAATCTGAATGTGGTACAAGTTCTTTACAATTTCCTGCAAGCTTCCCCCCAAAACCCCTTGTTTGTTCCACACCTTCTTCCACTGCCCATGGCTTGAGTCCAGTTTAAAAAAAAAATGGCTCTGCCTTCCCCATCATTGCTCCACCCAAAATATCCTTCCCAAATCCCTTCTTTTTTCCTTCTCTAACAAATGTCAGCCTGTCCATCATATCCCAGCTCCTCTCCCCCAAACACAATCCTCCAATGTCCAGTAGATAGAAATAGTTCATGAAGCCATCTTGCTCGGCAAAAGGGATGCAATGATTTTCTCTGCAAGGAACACATTATGCAACAGATATGACAGTTTCAATATACAAAACCACCGAAATGGCCAACAAATAAAAAGATACTAAAGTGAGGTGGATAGCTTCAACAGCGGAAAAAATATAAAATTCAAACACTACGAGACGTCAATGGACGGTATAGTCAATGTGAGGCAGTCCCATGATGGTTTGGACAGGGCTAGTGAGAACGATGCCAGTTGCCACTGGGCCGTGTGGAGAAACTACACCCCCAACTGTAATTCTGACTGTCTCTGCAACCCTCGAAGGGCTTGGGGACACTTTCACGAGCCACTCAATGAGGGAAAAAAAGGGGTTAAATGACCTGCCCATAGTCTTGTGACCTATAAAGAACAAAGACAGAAATGGAACCCAGGCTTCTAACTGAGACTCCAAGGTCTGAGTCATGGGATGATGCAATGTTAGGTGACGATGACTGTGACAATGGCAGACCAGGCTGATAAATCTGATAAGCATGTATTGAGCAGTCATGATTTGCTCAGTCAGTGCCAGGCGTGATGGTGCATGCCCTTAGTCCCAGAAGTAAAGAGGTAGAGAGGCAGGAGAATCTCTGCGAGTTTGAGGAGGCCCGTCTGGTCTACATAGTGAGTTCTAGGATAGCCAGGACTACACAGACAGACCGTGTCTCAAAAAACAAACAAACAAAAACACTTCTAGAAACTGTTCTGCAAGAGACATTAGACAAGATAGTAAAGAAGTTGTTCACTGAAGACTGGAGTGCCTATCACCTCAAGACGCATAGAAGGTCCCACTCCTTGTTGCACTCTCAGGAATTTCTTAAGAACTTATGTTAATTTAAGTGAAACCTACATTCATTTCTAAGCTGATTCTGACCTTTCCCTAGATGTTCTATATAGTTCCCACCAGTCCTCTCTCCAGATGTAAGTACAATTTGTTTCTTGCTAGTCTCAGACATTTTTGGCTCACACACAAAATAGATTCTTGATTCATAGTCCCCAACTTGTTCTTCCTTAATCTCACCCCCCTGCTTATCAAAAATGGTACAGACACATTCCAAAATGGCTTGCAAAACCCACAGACCAGGCATGGAGGTTCATGTCTACAATCTCAACACCCAGGAGGCCAAAACAGGAGGATCACCTTAGTGAGTACAGTTAAACCAAGGCTATGCAACCAGGATCGTGTCTCAACCTTCCCCAAACCAAAGCAAACACAGGCTCCCCGGGCAGTTCTAGGCTAGCACAGCAGCCTGCACCTCCCCTGCATGTCTGGTAGCTATAGCTTTGTAAGTTGTGAAACCAAACACTGCCACTACCCTCACTGCAAGTCCAGAGTCAGGCAAGCCTGCGCTTCCTTCAGTGAGGTCCTCTTCCCCCCATTCTTGCTCCCCACTCACTCACTCTGCACAGAGAAGGGACAGGTACCCTCCAAAATTATCCATCAACCCTGTCACTGTGTGTTGAAAACTGGGGCCAATTCTTATAAACACACTAGACTTTCCCACGATCCTGAGAGGCCCTAGTCCCCTTCCACACATGCCTTTTCAGTCACCTCCTTCTGTTTCTCATATTCGCCAGGCCTGGACCCCCTCAGGAACCCCTACATGTCATTCCTGCTACACAGAATATCTTTCCCTGAACCTCTCCATAGGTCCTATGTATCATTCAGGTTTTGAGTTAGAACTCACTTGCTCGGTAAGTCCTCTCCTGTCACCCAGGGAAAGAAAAAGTGTCCCCTAGTGACCTCCCACAAGTCCTGCCACCCACCCTCTTCACCTTACACCAGCACGCCCAGATTCCTATTCTTTAAGCACCTGGACATGCAATTCTTGTTTCCTGCCTGATGTTCCCCAAGAGGCACGTAAACTTCTGAGTAGGACTCATCCTTCTTCAGTCCTGTAGCCCCCTGCATTTATTAAAACTGCCAAACACACAAAAAGATGTGGAGGAAATATGTCAAGTAAACAATAAATGTCTTTATAAAAGGAACATTATGCATGATTGTGTATCAATGACAATGATTAAGTTACATTTTTAAGTCATATTATAAAAACCATGTAAGTATTTCCCAAACACAGCTTAACACACTTGCAGGCACAAATACTAAATATATGTCTGTCTTAGCTAGGGTTACTATTGCTGTGAAGAAATGCCATGTCCAAAGGCAACCTTGGGGGAAAGGGTTTATTTCACTCATGGTTCCATACAACAGTTCATCATCAAAAACAGTTAGTGCAGAAACTCACCCAAGGCAGGATCCTGGAGGCAGGAGCTGACACTGTGGCCATGGAGGGGTGCTGCTTACTGACTTGTTACCCAAGTCTTGCTTTCTTATAGAACCCAGCCTGGGGGTGGCACCGCCCACAATGGGCTGGGCCATCCCCAATTGGTCACCAATTAAAATGCCTCACAGCTAGATCTTATGGAGGCATTTTCTCAACTGGGGCTCCTGCCTTTCTGATAACTCTAGTTTGTGTCATGTTCACATAAAACTAATGCAATGTCTAAATATGCCCAAAACGAATCTATCCTATATACCATAATACCATGTGCAGTTACTCTGAAGGTGGAGACTAAAACTTTAAAAGAATTAGTCTCTAAGCTTTCACAATTTTTATAAAGTATTTCACCTGTATAATTTTAAAAGATAGTTACACTGGTTTTTTTTTTAGGGGGGGGTTCTTGGGTTTTTGTTTTTTGTTTGTTTTGTTTTTGATGTAGAATATCACTAAGTAGCCCTGGCTAGCCTAGAACTCACTATGCAAACCAAACTCACAGAGATCCACTAATTTACCTGCCTCTGCCTCCCAAGTGCTAGGATTAAAGGTGCGCCTATTATACTCCAAAGATAGCACAACTTCTAAAAATGTCCAGAGGTGGAATAAAAACAACTCCCAGGAAAGAAAAGGCAAATAGTAAAACAAACAAGTATTTTTCTGATTATTCAATTATGGACCAAAATGATACAAGCTATACCAAAAGTCTTTAATTTCTGACTCAGGAAAGAATCTGAGAGTCACTAGAAGCTGTGGTTTGATGTCTAATGTCCCCCAGGGGTCCACTGTGACTAGTTGCAAGGTCTTGGGGCTGGTGGTGTTAGAAGATGGGAGTTTGAGAGGTGGGAGTTAGTGGCAAGCTTGCAGATCTCTTGAGGTGTGTGCTCAGAAGCAATTGTGGGATTCCAAACTTTCCAGTTCCCAGTTTGGAGATGCAAGCTCTCCAATATATCAACACCTCAGAGATAATGCACCAGAGGGCCCTCATCAGAACTGAGTCAAAACCAGCACCATGCCATTCACTGGCAAAACTAGGAGCTAACTATGTATTTCCTTTATAAGGAGCCTGTGTTGGGTATTTCCAGAGAGCTCATCTTTCTTAAAGATTCCTAGGTTAACTTTCTGTCACTATCACAAAATGGCAAACAGCACCGATGCATAATATTGGTTTGTTGCCTCAGTTTTGAAGGCCTGTATCCCTGAGACCCTTCGCTGCACCTGTACAGTGAAGCAAACCACTGTGGTGAGGCAAAACAACTCCTATCACATCAGAAGAGTGAAAGGGGGCTACTGTCCCACAGCCAGCAATCAACGGACCCTCTACAAGGCCCTGCCTCTAAAGGCTCTGCCACCTACCAATTCTTGCCACCCCTGGGGACCAAGCCCTAACACAGACCACAGACAGACATTACCCTCCAAATCACACATAGCAGCCATCTCCAAAGAAGGTCCTTCCAGCTGTCATTCACCACCCCCCAGCCCTGCTGTTGTTTTTCTTCTTGTATGGTTAAAAAGGTCATGGAAAGCAGAGTGAGGTGAAAGACAAAACAAAACACACAAAAAACCCGCCTCATTTTTTTTTTTAATGGAGGTGGTTTCAGTGACTTCTGCCAAAAGCATCAGATAAAAAGCAGATCAGACCTAGTTCTGTAACTTCTCCCACCTCCATTGTCCTATGAGCGTTTGAGTCGGACCCCAACCATACAGCCTGTGGCACACACCGACAGTCCTCATGCCTTTGACTGCTGTGAGTTGGAAAGTTCCAGAACAGAGTCCTCTCTAATTTCAGGGACCCTGGCCTTCAACTTGTTACATCCCACACTTAGCATCTCACTGGGAGAAATTCTGAAAAGTGACCCCACCTCCAACAGAAGCAAGCTAGCTGCTGGTTCCAGCAGAGGAGCAGGGAGTGACTTGGGCCGCAAGAAGCAATGGCATAGAGGGAAACATAGCATGACAAAATGTGGACCTTGCTGGTGGCCCCTACCTACGTGCATGACCTCCCGTGAGGGCTACAATGTCCATGCTTCATGATGTTGCCTTCTTTTATCTAGCTATGTGAGGAAATAAAAGGTAAGGTCAGCACTTGTCACGAAGGCATCTTTTGTGACTACTGAGTCTCTGCGTTCATCATAGAGCTTGGTATGTACATACTACAGGTCCACAAGTTGCATGCTGTCCACAACTGCTACCAACATTAAAGTCTTCACCTCTATACAGTTCACTAAGCTAGCACAGTTTCACATACTATCAGGTACAGGCAATACTGTCCTTGTTTCATGGGAAGATCATTTGCTGAAATTTCTGATCAGAATATTCGTAAATGCCATGCATTGTAGATTTATTAGGAGGGACTCATAGATTTTACAAAAGACAATTTATTAAAAAAAAAAAAGCATGAGCTCTCCCTCATAGAACTGTGCCCTTCACAGAAGATGCATTAGCAGTTTTCAGCCTAATAGCCTAAGAGATTGTCACCTAAGTTTAATATAAGTCATCTATAAATGTCAACAAGGTGATGTAATGGAGTGGCTGCTCATCCAGCAGGTTGCAGAAGCAAACGACAGCGTTTATGTTCACTGATAAGTAATGTCACATGCTTTCTTTTGAAAGGACAGGACAGGAGACCCGGAGTTGCTGCTTGCTACCTTCCTTCAGTGACCTCTTCGCTCCAGAGAGCAGTGATTGCCCCTGTGTGTCATTCAAGGGGCAAGGGCACCTGTGTCCGGGGCATTGTGGACTATCCAGTACCTGGCAAAACAGCCTGTTCCAGCCTGACTGAGTCAGACCTAACCTTGAAGTATGTATCCAAGGACTCCTCCTTCAAGTATGTATCGAAGACAACTACAGAAGGGGGAAAAATGTCTTCAATTAAAAACAAATGCACTGTTAACAAAGAACATCTTCATGTCAGCCGGTGAAGGCAGGTGCCACCAAGCCTGATGACCTGAGTGAGTTCAATCCCTGGAACCATCACAGTGGAAGGAGAAAACAGTCTGCTGGGCGCTGGGCTCTGACCGCCCCACATGCACAGTGGCAGGCACCACCACACACATTCATACTCACAAATAAATGGATGATTTTCCTCTAAAACTTCAAATTATTTCCCAGTGACTAGGCACAATATTGTGTCAGGATGCCCTGAAATGTCCTTCATGACCCGTATAACATACAAAACTATTCTACGTAGAAATTCTCTAATATTAAGAACAATTAGTCTCCATCATGCAATCCGGCTGGGGTATGTTCAGCAGGCCTTTTCTACCAGTAAACATCAAGAGCTGGCATCATCACCCACTCAACAGGGACCGAAACAGACACGGAACTTGCTCAAGTTAACACAACCGCTGGGAACGGAAATGGAACTTCCTCCCGGGTCCTGCAAAGCACCACATGCTTTTTAGATACTGGGAATTCAGGGCAGTCAAAAGAGCAACAGAACTGTAGTTGCTATGCACAGAAATCATCTCACCTAGTGTCCGGAGTGTAATCTTGGCATCTTCCTACACAATGTTATCAAACTGATCATACACACACACTCCAGAACCAAAGCTTAACACATGCTACCTTGTCATCTGGCTTGTCAAACGATCAATCCTGAGCATATATCTTATCAGCAGGCAGCCCCCCCCCACCCCTCGCATTATGCTTCCTCCATTACACGTGATTACCACAACCCATTCCTATTACTGAACATGGAAGCTGTTTCCAGCATGTAACTGGTATAAACAGAGTTACAAAAATAGTCTGGCAAATTACAGGGGTGTTTTTCGTATGTACATTGTGAGGGAATGGCCCTCGGCATCTACAGACAACTTTTTTTCCCCTGATCTCCCTTCTTGATTCTGATACATGACACTAAGTGAACTTCTCACCAAGTTGGTGATCCCTGTGGGAAGCACCCGGATCCCAGCAGGAGCACCCACACACTGGTGGCTGTGGAGGCCAGACCACAGCTATAAGCTGGTTTCTACACACATGCTTTTTTTCCCCCCTACTGGCTTAAATTCCTAGGGTTAGAAATGCCTGACTAAGGCACAGGGCACATTTTTGAGGCTTTCGATGAGTAACACAAAATTGCCCTCCTGGAAAGTTACAATAATTCAAACATCCGCTAGGAGCATCTCGAAGTGACAATTTCCAGAGCCTGTGAGGCTTGGTAGATCTGATTTCAAACATCCAAATTCTGACAGGGTCATGAGGTTTCAAAATTGTGAAATCCCTGATAAGACACATCTAGAAGAAAGGCAAACAGTTTAAAGCACTGTTCGATCTTAAAAGTACACGTTTTCAAACAGTGAAGATAAAATGTTAAGGACACCAGGTACTGGTGGGCTAACAGTGACTCCTGGAAAATTCAGTGCACTGTCAGTAAGGGACATGAGGCAGCTACACCTGCCAATCTGGCTTGTGTTAGGGTTAGGAGTGTGGGTTTCAATACTCTATTTAAAAAAACAAAAACAAAACAAATAAACAAAAAAACCCCAAGAAACTCAAGAAATTATATATTCTCTCATATAGTATAAACACTCTCACACCAATCTGACAGTCTCAAAATTCTCTTAGATATTTATTCACTCCACAAATATGGAGATGCTTGTTGTGGGTTAGACACCATGCCAGTGCTGAGGACATATGGAACTGGCACGGTGGCGAGCCTTTCAGGGACATGCTACTCTAGACAGATCTCAGAATCCTATAGGTAACAGTCGGCACAAGCAGGTTAGGATGTCAGTTTTCAGTGACTATACCCAGGGAAATTGTGACATCCTTGGGTCTCAATGTCTTTACATATTAAACTCCAGGAGCTGACCTGGTAATCCAAGAGAGCCCTCTGACTCTCAAGTTCCACAGTGTGCCAAGGGTCTTTGAATCCTTAATTTTATATTTTCTTAAGAGCTAGTTTTCATCTCTATTTAGATCTTGCATAGGCTCTCCCCTAAAATCATTTTTTTTAAACTATTGTAAAACTGGTGATCCTGGTACTGCAGAGAATAAACACAGGGTAAAGTTCCAGTCAGATGATTTATGCTCCCAACTTTAAATGTTTCTTTGGAGAAGTTTCTTGAATGTTCTCACCTTATTCACATTTATGCTAGAAATACAAAGGCACAAAGAATGGCATAGTGGTGGGTTTCCAGGCCTGCTATGTAGAAGCAGTTGGCATCTTGTCATCATGCCTTAATGTAGTCCCAGGGGTCACAGAATGTAACTCCTGGCAAAAGAGTCCCACCTTCATCCTACTGGAGCGAAACCAAGCCCCACAATTCTATCTACAGAACGATTAGAAGTCAACTGCCCGGTTAGCATTTGCTAATATTAGAGTAGGGAAGCACTAGTCTGTCACTACTTGTTATTTTCTACCAGATAGATGTTCCTGCTAACCATCATGTCAATTGTCCTCAGACCCAGGGACTCCCTGTGGAGGAAGTCTTCTTTGGGGAGCAGACATCACACACACACACACACACACACACACACACACACACACACACACACAGACATCACACACACACACACACACACACACACACACACACACACACACACACACACACACACACTCCTACCTACCTTCAAGGAAGTAACATCGCCTCCTAGTGGCCCTGCAAGAAACTACCACTTAATAAGATAAGTCTCAATTCTAGACATGCATGCTAATTCCATTTTTTTTCAGCTGTATAAAGCAAAAGAATGAATAGCCAAAATTTCCCCACCATGCAAAAGTACACTGGAAAACAAAAACAACCACCAGACATTTTTCCTCACTTCCTAATAAGGTGGCAGGGCTTGCAAGCACCAACTTCAGCTTCCTGCAGCAGAAGGAGCAGCCACCTGATGTAAGGACAAGGAAGGTACACAGTGTTCTTACAAATCTGTTGTTTTCTTAGTGTCTGTGCAGGTTGTGCCTCACCATGTTGGAAGATACAATTATCTTACATGGAGGCAAACTACTATCATTAGCTATCAACCAGTCAGAATAGGAAATTACAAAGAAAAAAGAAAAATCAAACCCTCATTCTGCAAGATTTCTACGGCACTCCTAATACAAAGCAGGAGCCTGACAGTCAATCAGTGGAGAGACAAGACTCTCCTTACATAGCTACAACAATTGCTTGGCATCACACCCATTTCCCAAGCTTTCAATTAATATAAAGGAACATATATTTAGAATGACAACCAGATTAGGAGTTGGGAAGAGGAAATACCACAAGTTCCTGCTATTTCCTAAAATAGAGCAGGCACACACCATTCCTCCTGTGAGGATAAGGTACCTGAGTGTGGCCCAGCTCATTAGTCAGCCACATGATCAAGACCTTGGTGTTCATGTACAAAAAGCCTTCTGAATCTTGTCCTCACATGGAAATGGTTGCTCCACTGGAATCGGCAATGAAAACTGGCTCTAAGTCTCTCTCGGAAATCACTGTGATTTTCTTAAAAAGGGCTGTGTGCTGTGTTTTATTTTTAGCATTTCCAACTTGAATTTCATGGCAGAAGAATGAGGTACGACTGTCTTAAGACAACAATTTGAGAGGGTGTTAACAGGGACACGCATGGTAAGGTCAAGGGCCAGAGCTTAGGTGGAGGACTCAGATAAATGACTCCTAAGAATTCTGACCAAAACTCAGGCAAGATCTTTTTTTAAACTCTTTACTTACTTGTTCATTTATTCAACAAATGAAGCCCACAGCAGGACAGAGGTGGATCCTTTTCTGTGATTGCAATAAGAAACAGCAGGACCTATCCCTGGGTTACTGGAGCCACCCACCAGCCAGTGGAGGAGTTCTTCCACCCTCAGCCTCTGCCCCACCTTCTCCATATGCAGCACACCAATCCCAGAAGATGCTGGCAGCTTCCGCTTCCCCACTATCAGCACTGGAGGCCCTATGTCACCTGGGGCCAGTGCCCTCTACCTGAGCTACACTTTCAGTTCTCCAGAATCACAGGCTGCTTCTCCAAACTCAGTGCTCAGTTCCAAGCTGTCTACCCTAGAGAGACTTCTTTGTTCCCCAGTCCCAGGCAGCAGTCCTCACTATGGCCCTCTCTACCTCAGCCGGACTGGTTCATTGTTTTCCTGGTCCTTGCAACTACCTTACGACTACCTGATGACATCTTTCTTCACTGCTCCCCCACTTTTTTAACCCTTCTCCACAAATTCTGATGGAAAATCATGATAGCCAGTCTGTTTGTCCTGTATAAGTTTGGTCTCAGTTTCTAGAAAATTGCCTGGAATATGAACAGAAAACTGATAAATACCTATTATGAAGAACAAATATGGACCCTGGTAACACTTTTGTATTGATTCCACAGTGTCAGAACCCATATAACAGAAAATTGAAAAAAGGCAATGCCCTAAATACTAACAGTCAGTTGGGTTTTAATTAAAACCTTTGAGAAGACCCTTACAGCTTATGGAAGAAGAAGAAGAAAGAGGAGGAGGAAGAGGAGGAGAAAAACCTTCCACATATGGTTGCATCAGGCTATATAATGCAGCATCCTCCAATGCTAGCATTAGCTCTACCTAGCCATCACAATTCATTCTGCTTCCAAAATCACTCTAATGGATGCCAAGGACAAATATTTTTTAAAAGCATCCTTCCCCTAAGAGTTGGCAGCAATTCTTCCCCAAACTCTAAAGGTGTGAAAGCAATTTATTCACATTGAAGTAGAAGCCAGTGGTGAGCAACCACAGAAGGCACAGACTATCCTGATGACAAGCAAATTCTCTGAAACACAAGGCTGCCCTGTCTTCAATTTAATAAAAGGTATGAGCATTCACTGCATATTCAAAAATATTTAAACTGTTAAGATTTTCTTTTTTTTTTTTAAGACAAGGTCTCGTTATATAGACCTGGCTTGGAACTCAGCATGTAGCCTAGGCTAGCCTAGAACTCACAGAAATCCACCTGCTCCTGCCTCCTGAGTTCTGAGATTAAAGGCACCACACAGGGCCTGGTACATTATTCCTATAACTGCACATTTGTTACTTTCTGTTGTTGAAACAAGGCCCAAACTGTCATTAGGAGGATGACTTTAGGTCCTGACTGTCACAGCTCTAGTTTCACAGCAAAGATGCCACAAATCCCTGTGGGTCACTTTGGAGTCATAAAATCAAAGGATGTGCACTAGGCAGAGCAGGCTTCCACTTCCTGCAATGTGAAGAAACAACGGACTGCTGTCTTTAGGCTCTGGGAATAGCTGAAATCCACTTAAAAGCCTCAAAAGAAAAAAGAAAGTGCTTTACAATAACCTCATAGAAAGATATCAGAAGGAATATATATACCAATCGAGAAAGAGCCGCTTAAATAAATTATGGTTCATCCTTAATGGAGTTCTCAGATGCTAGGAGAGGAGGGAGAATGAGGCAGCTTTCTTAGGGGAGCGATGTAAAAGAGCTGGTGAAGAACAGGGCATATACAATGTATCCTAGTCAGTAGAAAGACAAAAAGAACAAAATGTTTAGTAAGGCTACATTTGGAGAGACACAAGAGGTAATAAGTATGGTACTTACTGATGCTAAGGGGGTGTGGTAGGAGAGAAATGTGCTCTCTACTCTGACCTTCTGTAACTACTGAATCTTCTCCAATGTGAAGAGATGTCCCACAAATTAATATGATAGCAGCTTCATGTGTTCATTTATACTATTACTAACACTGTCCTCAAGAATGAGTCTTCAGAAGTGAAGGCTTTAGAAATCAGAAAAGTTCCATTTGGTTTTAACGGCACAGTCCCAGATTCCCATTTCCCAGAGGAGAGTCCAAGTCCCCACTAATTAGAGCAGAGCAGCCTGTGATCTCACTTATTACAAAGCAAATACACCTCAGCTTGACTCTGGGAGAGCAAATAGCTACTCAGCACTCCTTGGAAATAGATCTCATATTTAAACTGAGCTTAAGATTCTCCAGTGAAGCCTCCAAATGAACACAGTTTCCACCTGGCTATCAGACAGAAAAGTCAGGGAAAGAAACAAAAGGGACAACCTAGTGTTTTTAAATGCACAGACTATGCTGAGATTTGCTTTCCTCGACTAGGCTTAGATTAGGAGCCTCTGCTCCTAGTGCAGTGTGACTTCAGATCTGTGTCAAAATAATCCTGTAAGGGAAGGGGACAGCATCGGTTGCAATAAACAAATGCTTTAGTTTTTCATTGGAGGGGGGAGGGAGAATTGCTTTAAATGTAATGTGGGGACCACTTCTGAACCCCTGACTAAGTAAGTCACATCAACTCGCCCCTAAGCAAACAGTCTTTGTTGAACTAAATATGCAACTGAAGACAAAGTGGATGGCAAAGTTTAAACTGAAAGTTCTGATGAAAAATATACTTTAAAGAGACACAAAGTAAAGGCAAAGAATGCATTCCCACATAAACGTCATTCTACAACAGTGCATGGCTCCTATCAATATCTGAGTGCATTAAACACGCGTACGAAAAGGGACACAAAGATAACCCAAGTGTAAATGAAAGACTCGTGTGTTCTGGCAGTTGAAGGTGGGAGCCAGAATCACATTACTCAAGCTCTCCCGTAAGTTCACAACAGTTGCTGTGCAGTTTTCTATGAGTCTGAACTCACTATCCCAGCTTTATGCTTTTTGACAACACATCAGGAAAGCCATCAATCGCGAAGCCTAACTTCATTCGCCTACGCTTTAACTTGGGGTTTAGCGCCTCCAGACACAACCACCTAGAAATACAGACAGGGTAGTCAAATGCACCATAAAAACAGAAAGGGCTAAGAACTACTTTGCCGAAGCGCCTGGGTTCGGGGGCAAGAAATAATCCGGCAGGTCGCAGCTCCAAATGGAGAATTAAAGATACTTCCCATCCCCCTAGTAACCTCTGGCCTTGGAACTCACTGCGCCTTTGCGACGCGTAAGTTCGCGGGGTGCAGCCCCCGTGGGCGCGCATGGCAGGGTTGACCCTGGGCTGGCACAGACGGCGCGAGCCCGAGCGGCGCTGCCCAGAGCCGGGGACGCGCCCCCCCCCCGCACGCGCTCCAGGCTGCCGCGCCGCGCCCCCGCACTCACCGGCCGCTCCCGCGCCGCTATCTTGCCATCCCAGCCGGCCGCCGCCCCGGGGCAGCCAGGACCTTGCAGCCCCGGACTGCAGTCGCGTAGGAACGGGCCGGCCACGGCGGCCGTTCCGGTTGCCCCTGACCCCTCGCAGGCCGGCTCCAGCGGCCACCGAGGCCGGGCCGCCGTTGCCCTCTCAGAACCCCCTCGAGCCACCGCAGGCGACGGTAACGGTGGCCACAGCCGAGACGCTCCGGCGCGGACTGCGCGCCGGGAGGCGGTGCCTCCAAGAAGCTTGACGGGGGGCGCAGCGCACAGGCCCCGCCCAGGTCCCGCCCAGGCCCCGCCCCTCCCCGCGCGCCCCCGTAGCCCTCCCCGCGCCGGCTCCGCCGCGCGCACCAGGCGCGGGTCCGCGAGGCCGCGCGTGAGTCGGAGCCGCTCGGTCGCGCGCGGGCCGGGCGCCCAGGGAGGTGCCTCTGCCGAGACTCGGGTCGCGCAGCCAGCTTCGCAAGGTCACCGAGCCGCGGGCGAGAGCGCGGCGGCCCTGCCAGTGCAAAGCCTTTGGAAAGGCCTGCGGAGCCCAGGCGGCTCTGCGGGAACCAGAGCGGCTCCCAAACCGCTGTCACCGCGCGTTGCGAGCTTTGCATGGAGGAGGAAATCGGGGTCGCTCCGAAAATGCTCACGGACGCCAATTTCTGCGTTAGGCACGCCTGTTTGCTTAGGTTTTTTTTTTTTTTTCGATTTTGTGAATTACTTAAACTGTCCTAGGGCCGAGGCGCTGCCACTCAGTTCCCCCTCCTTCTTGGTGAGGGCACCTCTCAGCTCGTGAGGGCCCGCGGGGGCATTCTGAGAACATCCTGGAGCCATCTAGTCGTGCCTCCGAGGCGTGGTGGGCTTATTTTGTGCAGAGAAGAAACGGATCCCTTAATGGGGTGAGAATTTTCCTCCGTGCATTGTTCCCATTTCCGCAGTTTCACTTGGCCTTGGTGTTCCTCCAGAGTAATGCACCAAATGAAATTAGTAGGAGAGTGTTTTATAGCGCCGAATCGTGGTTTAAAGATGTTTACGCTCTGTGCCGGACGCGTTTGATGGTGTTCTCTTTAGCACAATTAATTTTGCAAAGTTCTGAAATGTGCCAGACACGCAGTCATAGAGCTCTGCAGACACACCTTCCACAGGGAGCCGCTTGTTTGTTTTCCTCTGTGATTTATCTGGTGCACCAAGGCCAAGGAGTTTGTGAGAGACCTTTGACTGAAATGCTAGACTTTAGAACCTAGAGCAATTTGCAAATTGGCAGGATGAAGCTTATTTTCTTAAATAAATACTCCCTGTTAATAATGTAACTCCAAGATGGGCAACAAAACACCTGAAAATACACTGCGTGAAAAATAAATTCCTTAAACAATACTCTTTCAAAAAGCCACCAAAGGTGTCTGAACAGCTAACTCCATTAAAGTGCACATTTTGAACAATGCCTCTGCTGTCTGTATGGCTTCTCTAGTCTGTGTACTGAAACTCTGCCATTTAAGTTAGACCATATTGCTTTTTCTTTATCCTCATTCTTTCCCACAGCTTGAGAAATTTATTATTCATATTGGAGAATCCCGTCTTTTCTGTTAGACACAGCACCTATGCCTCATAGAACTTTTAGGAGCCAACAAAAGCATTTTCATTTGTTTTCAAGTTCGAAGAAAAATTAGATCTAAATGTTTTACTATAAATATTGCTGTCTTTGTACTTCAGGTAAACAAAATAGAAACGTTTATTTTTTTTCGTTTAATTTTTTTTAATAACCAAAGACACTCAAACATATGTAGAGCCCAAGAAAGTCTTGGCATAGTCCTGTTGCCCAGGACTGTAGCCTCATTTTCCATAGAAAAAAAAAAATTTTAAACCCCCGACAAGACAACATCATGTTTTCACCTTGCATAAAATGCTGACCTCTGTGGCCTTGCTCTCCCCACATGCATTAATCCTCACAACACACCTGCGAACTGGGTTGTGTTCCCACATGTAGGAGCAGATGCAGATTTTGTGGGGCTTGAAATTTATGCAGTTTGGGTGGCCTTCTTAAAAGAGCAAACAAAACAAAACAAATCAGCCTGTCCAACATGCTCCAGCAACACTCAGCACCCGGTAGAAATGATGTGCAGCTGGAAAGAGACCTCTATCCCAGCCAATAGTGGTTAGATTATTTTCCTTTTACAAATTGTGCAAAAACACATGATCATATAAACACACTGGCTACGTTTTCTTGTATGGGGACCTAGAAAAGCTACCTGGAAGATTGTGCATCACAGAAAAACCTGCCTCGTGTGCCCATTTCACAGGTTAGAACTTAGGAATTTGTCACAGTTTGTTGAGTGCCATAATACCTTCATGACACTGAGAAATGGTTAGCAGAAGGGCAGTATGAACACTTCTCCATGAGAAATTGTGGGTTTCGTACTTACACAAAATAATAGATATTATTTACTGTAAAGAAACCTTTAAAAATTTCATTGGCAATATTGGATGTGACCAATCCATAACTCTTGTGAAGGCATTTGACAAGTCTGCAATCAGTGATGGCCAGAGTAAATTCTTTTTATCTCTTGTATAAAAATGTAAATTAACCAGTATAGATTCTTAAAGGAATTACAACTCAATTTCAAGCCCTATGGATGGACCCCATTTTTACATGCCTTTTCTGGAGCCAGTTTGATTTCAAATGCCACCCTACATAATATCTACTGCTTGCATTTTCATGAGATGCTGCAATGTGTGTTTGATATTTAAATTGGATAATACAAAGAGCCTGACACATTTCCATAAATGTCTGTGAAATAAATAATGAAATTGAGACAAATCACATAATTAGAAGTAAAAAGTATAGTTATATGGCAAACTGAAATTGAATAGGGATGAGGCAGTAAGATGCCAAAGCATAAATATTTGATAAATTCCTTATTTAATTACTTTGTGTTTCAGACTTGTACTCTCAAAAACAAAACAAAACAAAACAAAATCATACTGTTCTGCCCAGCAATTGTCTAATCTCTCTTTTGTTTTGTTTATTCCTCCTCCTCCTCCTCCTCTCTTGTCTATAGGAATTTATTTAAAATCATGATGATACCCATAATGAACATTCTGGGATTCTGGGACTGAAGGGCTTTATTCTTTGCAGAACCAAAAACAATTGCAAAATTAAGATGACAGGAGGTTTGTTGTTGAATCTCAGTATCTTGGCCCTTCAGAAGCCTTCTCTTGATGAATGACCTCATATTTATAGTGTTTGTCAATCAGCAAGACTAGGTATGCTGTAGTCCTGGAAGAAATTTTGGAACCAGATAAGAATCTACAAATTAAGCATAGTTATTCACTGGCATATGGTTGAAATGGGTGAAACCATTTTTCATTTTAAGTCTGACTGATGAATGTAGATTTAAATTGGTTTGTTTTAGAGCACAGTTTTGGACAAGATTCAAAACTTTAATTAGATCCCTGTAAGAAGACATATGAGAGTAATCAGCTCATTTGCTCTAGATTTGATATTCTTTCCCCCAAAGTGGTTTGGAATGCTATTTAAGGGACATGTTTTTAAAAATGTGATAAACACCATGAAAATAAGTAACTTCCCAGAATCCTGTTCAAATATATTCTCGTTCAGACAAGATAATTTCAGGGGTATCACATAAAATACTTTGGCAACTCATTACATCTCTCGCACGGCACTGACTAGATTCCATCTTGTTTTGTCCTTTTATTATTTATACTGTGCTTTCTTCCAAAAAGGACTTAAGATGGTTTGCATAGAAAGACAAGCATTAAAAAGTAGTAGTAGTAATAATAATAATAATTAATAATAATAATAATAACCACCTGGTTGAGGCAAATACTAGCATATGAACACAAAACTAAACTCCAAGCTTCCGTATAGCCATGAAGTAAGGGAAGTGGGAGTTCCCATAACTCTCATTGTCTAGTAGAAGAAATCATTCCTGGACCAAACTCAGTAAGGAACCTTGTCAAAAGGGTCTTTATATGAGAAATATACAAAAGTCTAAACTAAGAGGGACTCAACCCAATATTTTGTACAAGCAGAACTAACACACGCACACAGACATACACACACACACACTTCTGGTGAATAGCTTGAAATTGCTATTGTTGAAAGTCAGTACTGAGTCTCCTAGAGTCTTAGTTTGTTTTCGCATGGGCCACTGAAAACAAACCAAATATAGCATCAAATCTTTGTTTACCCAATGTCTTTCTCTAAAATGGGAGTAACTAAAAGCAATGGGTTTGGAGGGTTGTGGAGAAAATCAAGTTACTTAATTTCTATAAAACCACACATTGCTGTGTTAGTTTTCCTATAGTTTCTTGGCCAGGCATTTTTCTCTACCCACCATGTATTGCCTTTAGTGTACACCACTTCAGATTCCTCTTATAAAGACGCGTGACATATTTGCATCACGCAGAGCAAGTGATATATCCTACAAATCTCACCCTTACTGTCATTTTAAATAAATGAGCCTATCTGCACACAAAGGTGACAGTTGGAGTGGTTAGAACAGGCAGCTGTTCAGAGAGGGCAAAGCTTGAGGGTATGTGAGGACTGAGTTGGAATGGCTGAGATACCTATAGAATATTCTTCTTATGCTTCCTTGTACTGTTTGCCATCACCTGAGGCGCCCAGAGACCAGACTCTTTCAAGTATCTCATTAAATTGGGACAAGTTAACTGCCTTGGGTTGTTAACGCCAAGTTCCCGAGGAGGCAGAAACCTAGGCTTGAGATTCACTGGGGAAAACAGCAGCAGGCTGAGAAAGCCTCCTGAAAGGAAGGCAAAGATAACCTTGGGGAATAAACCCTGCCTATCTTTCTCCATCCCCTCTTCCTTCCCTCGGGGTTCTAGCGAGCCCTGGTCTGCTTGGAATCTTCGTTTTACATGCTCCCTGTTTCTCTTACTTAGCAACCTGGATTTCTGGCCTGCCTCTACAGCCAGCTTTCGCTTTTTTCTTCTGCTGTCTCCACACCTGTCTCACTCTTAGCTCATATCTTCCTCCCTTCCCCTCTGCGGTCCTCTCAATTTACCAGTAACTCTCCTCTGCTCCTCCTTTCTACATCGCAGTCTTGTTCTCTATCTGTTGTTACCCAGTGTCATTTCGGGGCAAAGCACAGAATGAAAATGGATGCATTCTTACTTCTTACACCACCATACACTCAGAGTCCTGTGCTAATATTCTCAGTTGAGCTAATGGATCCCACAAAAGAGCAATTTGCTCCATCTCGGCGGTTATATTAAGTCCATTATTTAATTTATTCCTACAGCTACTGCACTCAGAGCCTTGCCAGAGGCTTCTCTATTACAGATGGAGCAAGAAGCCAGAAGATTAAAGGATTGAGCTGAGGTCCAGCGAGAGGTAGTGAGGTTGATATAAAACCTGACCCAAATTCCTTAGACCCCTGAATATATTATTCTAACTAATACACTTAATTCACAGGCTTCACTATTCTGTGTAAAACTAAAAACAACTGCAGGAGAGTGAGCTTTTGCTCTCGGTGTCTGACTGTGAAGAGTTTTCAACGGTTACACATTTGCCAGCAGGTATGACTCAAGGTCACTGAAACACTGGGTAGTTGGAAAATAGGAGTGAGTTAAATAATTAATTTAAATAGCAGCAATGTCCCTCGGGATTTCTTCAGGTACCTAATGCAGTGAGTGCACCGCCTGGTCCCCTATCGGAAAACAAAAGTGGCCATCACTATGACTGCTCTGGTAAACAGGGACATTTGCGTGGTTGGTTAAGGTAACCGAGGTCACGGCCCTCAGAGGAAAAGTCTGTAGCTTAGAGTTTCTTTTTTCTGACATGCCCAAGATATTTTTGTTTAATCACCAAATCTTGTGCTCAAATTGTGGACCAAGCCTGACTAAGCATAGAACTCCATTAGAATCCACAGGTCAAAACCTCATTGACTTTAACTTAGGAAAGAAAAAAAAAATCACCAAATCTTGTCCTCAGGATGAGAGGTCACGTTCACGGCTCATTAACCCGGTATTCTCTTTTTGTAATATTTTTGTCATAGTCACCATTCTCTTCCTTATAGATGAATAGTCAAGAGCTCAAAGAAATAGACTGACAAAGATTTATACACAACAGAATTCTGACATCATTATTATCTACTGTAATTTAGAAGACATTTTCTAAAAGTAGGTCTCAGGCTCCTTATTCACCGGATAATAATAACAAGCATTTAATAACAACGAGCACTTATCGGGCACTTGTGCCCTATTAGGTATCAATTCATCCCACCCTATAGCCCTGGAGTCAATTGTAGGAGAGGTTGTCATCTCTGTTTTTTGTTTATTTGGGCATTATGGGGTGGTGGTGGTGGTGGTGGTGTGTGTGTTTATTTTTAATTTTCACAAAGGTAAAGATGTTCAGTAACTTACCTGATGCCAAAAAAAAAAACAAACCACTCAAACTGTACTTGGGCCACCAACTCACTCTCCTAATGCCTCCTGGACTCTACCCCAGGAGGTAAAGTTATGGCTGTTCTGACTGGTCACTTGTTCCTCCTAACACTTCTAGCTTCTCTAGGCTCTCAAAAGCAGCTACCTATGCAGTTAATGCTCTGATGTAGTTGGGTTCAGGTTTTGCTGTTCTCAAAGGATATGCTCAGAATTTCTTTCTGTGTCTCCCTAGTCCATGTGTTGGTTATTAGCCTCATTGTTGTGACAGAGCAGCTAAGGAAGAAAAGGTTTATCTTAGCTGACAGTTTGGAGGGACAGTCCTTCATGGTAGAGAAATTATGGCAACGCAGGCAAGATGTTGAGAGGGATGAATGTTTCTGCCCAGCCCACTTTCTCCTCTTTATTCAATCCTAGGACCCAAGTCCAGGGAATACTGGAGTCTACATTTAGGGTGGTTCTTCCCGCTTCAGTTAACCAATCTGTCCCTTACAGGACATGTCTAGACCATGTCTCCAAGGTGGCTCTAGATTCTGTCAAGTTGACAATACTAACCATCCACAGTTCATTTTGTTCCTTTCCTTGATCTTTATTAGTAATGGTCCACTGCTTTCTCTTATGCATTCCTGCTTCAGGTAGGTATCTGTGTGTGTGTGAGTGTGTGTGTGTGTGTGTGTGAGTGTGTGTGTGTGAGTGTGTGTGTATGTGAGAGTGTGTGTGTGAGTGTGTGTGTGAGTGTGTGAGTGTGTGTGTGTGAGTGTGTGTGTGAGTGTGAGTGTGTGTGTGTGAGTGTGTGTGTGAAGCTCAGTCCGTGCATGTGAGTATGTGTTTGTGTGGTACATGCACATTGTGTGGAATACAGAGGTCAACCCCAGGTTCATTCTGTCCACCATATTTTTTGAAGCATGGTGTCTCACTGTGATCTGGGGCTTGTCAGTTAGGCTACACTGGCTAACCATTGAGCCCCAGGGATCCTCCCATCTCTCCCTTCTCACACTGGGATTACAAGTGCACACCACCATGCCTATTTTTTTTTTAATTTTGGGGGTTTTATTATTGCAATGTGAGTGCCAAGAATCTGACTGAGGTCCCCACACGTGCACATGCATAGCAAGTATGTTACACACTGAGCTGTCCCTCCACTCTGGTTCAAATATTATTATACATCAATGTAGATGGAATGTTATTTCTTTCAGGTCAACATTGTTTCTCTGTAGGAGCTTTCTCCTCCCCAACCCATGACTGGGACTCCCACATTGCTATTCGCCTTTGGTGGGTTCCTCCTTTCTTCAACTTAAAAAATGTCTTTAGATTTTATACTCAAAATCTGCTAAAGCCAGGAGCACCCTTTGATGCTTAAGTGGGCTTAGCAAACTAGTTTGTTCTCTGTATTTATGTCTTAATTTCACACCAAGTGATTTAACACCAGAGGAGTCTGACAGAATTGCACTAGGGTTGTTTGCCATTATGGATCAATACTTTTGCTCACCTTTAGAAATTAAAAAAAATTCAGTTGAAGAATAAAGCCCACCCAGTATTCTATCAATGTAGCTCTCAATATATCTGCTTGACCAGTGAAGATTCCTCTTATGCACTGGCTGAAACACTACCCTGATTTTTTTTTTTTTTTTTTATACAGAAAGGGAGTGGACAAGGATTTTAAAAGAATAAAAAGTCACAAATGGCTACACAGCTATGAGGAAAGGCTAGGGAAGGTCAGTTTTCAACCAAAAAAACCTGTTATGGGCAGGCAACACCATTCAATCACAAAAGGAAGAAATGATGATGGTCATGTGGAAGCACAAAGGGTAAAAATGTGACATCGTTAGACTAAGTTCAATATTCAACAAATTCCTTGAGTTTGTTGATGCTAATCACATGACAGTAAACAAGACAAAGTTCCCCCCTTCCACTGCAAGCCATTCTCAGTCAGATCACTACAGCCACCATGCCTTCAGAGTGGTCATGTGACCAGTGAGTGCCGTGCTAAGACACAAGTTCTCCAAAGGGAAATATCCTTCATTTGTAGCACGGACCAATTTCCACAGTGTAAATACTCTCGTCATGGCTAATTCCAAGCCACAAAGGTGAAATTACTGGGGAAGTTGGAAAGACCCATTTTCATCTGGAGGCTATCTTTTGATCAGAAACAATGATGCTCTAAGTAAGAGGCACTAGACTTGTGGATGAAGACATTCTAACATTTACTGGTGAACTGACTGTCATAGGGTTCCTTTGGAAAGAGTCTCCCTGATAATTTAGTCAGCTCAAAGCAGAGAAGAGCAGAGGAGAGAAGTAAAGAGCTATACCATTGGGTCATCATTTGGCTCCTTGACATGATCCAGCCTGAGCCTTCAGACTGCAGTTGTATGAGACAGTGAATCCCTTCTGACCCTTCTCTCCTTCCTCCTTTGGCTGTTGTTTTTTGATCAGTCATTAATTTTCCTTTTATTAAACCTGCCTATATTGGGCTTTGTTTTATTGAAAGAAAACAATATTTTTTTATTCAAAAAGCTTTTGAAAAGAACAAGCTAGCAATGGCAGTTAGAGCGCATTGTTTCCCCCACATGCCATGGTTCACTCACTCTAAGTAACTCAGACCCGTCTGTCTCTACCAAGAAACCTGAACTGGTAAGGGTCTCACAAACATCAGCTCTGACTGCTGTAAAGACTTCAGACACAACATGTTCAAAGCTGGAATCACATTCTCTACTGAAGACACACTCTTCCTATGCCTGTGCTTTTCATAAACTCATGAATTCCATGTGTGTCTCACCAGGGACATGAAAGATGGAATGGGTGACAAGATTCTTGCACTCATTACCTTGTGTCCTAAAGAGAGAGCCTGAGAACACATAAACACAAAGATGGGTGACAGATCTTTGTCAGCCTGAAATAAACATTTTTGGAGGCTAGGTATACTTAAGGAATAATGACAGGGCTTGCTGTTTCAAGTGGTATAGGTTGGAGCAGAGAGGTCTACATGATATGAGAGCAGGAGCCGTGGGAATATTTGGCACATAAGGGAGCATGTAGTAGGTATGTTCTACACCTGTCAGAAGAGGCTAGCTGGAGCCTAAAAGGCATGAGGAGGTTGAAAGATATCTGAGGACCAGATTAGGTAGAACATAGTTAGCCTCTAGGATTTTTAATTTTCTCTGCACAGAATGGGAATATTTGAAAGATGAATCCCTCTGGTCCATCTACGGAGAATGGATCATAAGGGTGAGTAAGAGAAACCATTGAATGCCTGTTGCAGTTGTCTGAGGGAGAGATCAATGTGGTTTTGATGAGCACCATCCTAGGTCCCATGAAGGAACACCATCATTACTTCACCCAGTGCTTCACTTGCTGCATCCCAGTCTAGGTGCCTATTCACTTGTGGCCTTTGTGGCTGTAGGACACATGCCATAATTCTTCAGAGACAGGTGGGATTTCCCAGGACATGGTCTCCAAGGCTAAAGCTTGTGTAGAGGTGTGTTAGAAATGTTCCCAGTATAGTCTGTCATACTGGGCAGGGAATGAGGAAGGACTGGGCAGAGAAAGTTCATCAGCGATATGCAGAATCTTGAGTTTTATAGCTGGGGTGACCCTTCAAGCTGTCCTGGGTTGTGATGAAAGGCACAGTCCTTCATACCCCAAACAGTAATCAATCATCTGGCAAAACCCTCAGAGGAAGAAGGCACGGCCTTGGGTGAGGGGAGTTGACAGCTGAGGGATCCTTGTTGGCTGCCTTCCCAGCAACTTGAATAGTGAGACCATTATTCTTGAAGGGGAAGTCTTCACAGTCATATCACGACATCTACCACACTGCAACTTTTTGAATTGCTCACTGGAGCTAACTCGGTTTAATTTCTCATTCCTCTCACTTAGCCTACAGTCTGATATCCTATCATCAGAGTCACACCCCATGGTCAAAGCCAAGGTGGTTCCTTATTGCCTACAGAGTAGCAGAAGAGTCTATGCTGTGTAATAGCACAGCACTCAGAACTGTCTAGTAGATATACCATCCGCCTAATGCTTGTTTTATAATCTGGGCAGGCAAGATCATTAGCACACCCTAAATTCCACAGTCCAACCTGAGACTTTCTTCCTACTTCACTTAGCAAAATCTTATTCTTTAAGACTAGTTCAAACGCTGCCTCCCTCTTTTGCCTCAGCTTGCATTCGAGTCCTCATTACGCTTTCACCCGGTGTGACTTGTTAGTTGGGTAAGAGCAACAGCATATCCCTGTTATTTAATCTCCCTTAATCTCATAGCACACAGCAGCCACTCAGTATGTCAGCTTGTCTTGAGCCATCCCAATGTTTTTCACTGCCTAGATTCCACCCTGAGGAATGACTGAAAGGGAGAATTCTAGACCAAACAATTTATATTCAAAATTGGCTCCATCATTTAATAGGTGTAGAACTCTAAGCTAATTAAACATGTTTATGTTTCAACTTGCCCACCTCTAAGATTGTGGTAATATTAATAACTGCAATCAAATGAATTAATCTAAATAGAATACCAAGAGCAGTGGCTGCCCTACTCAAGCATATAGACAAGTGTTGGAGCATGGCTATACCTAGAGATTACTAACGGTGTAACCTTTAGTTACATAAAAGGCCCGCCTGTGTCACCAGTTCCTATAGTCGCCCACAGCCTCACCCTGAGTGCTGTTGTTGCTGAGATTCATGACCTCAGTGAAGGGCCCTTTCACAGCTGCTCTGTGGGGAAATCTGTTTGAGAGGGCTCTTGTTTTCTCTCAGGAACATTCTTTAATGAGTGAAGATATTCTTGCAAAACACTCTGGAATTCTGTGCTTTCCTGGGGCCCTTTCAATCTGGACAGAGACCTGGTTTTATAATGAACATTATGTGGTTTTCCAATGTGGAAATTTTTTGAAAAGCACAAAGCATCATATTTATAAATGAATAGATTCGCAGACACTTGCAAACTGAAAACAACCCTGGAGATTTCTTAGTCCAGGGGACAAGAAAACAAGGAGATTAAGTGACTTGCCTAATTCTCACTAACTTATCCAAGTTCTTGAAGGACAAAATTACTCAATAACATTATCCATATCAGCCAAAAGATGCTATTTCTTTCAGTATGTATAATTTGGACCAAACTTATTAAATTGGACCAAACTTATTAAATTTGGACCTAACTTATTAAATCTTGTCAGAACAAAAAGAGGAATTTTGTTTACATCTGAAAAAAAAAAAAGACATTGTTTTACCTAAAATGTATCCTGATCTGGAATAACATCTTCTTTGTCTTATAATTAACTTTCTCATATGAGGACAAATAATTACCACTATTATTTATTCAATTATTCCTTTACTAATCTACTCAAGAGGTATTTAGTTAAATTGTCTTTTATATACCACACTGTGAACTAAGAAATTGGAAACTTCTTAAATGAATGAGCCCTAGTACTTTCTGAATGAACCACATGTATAGACTGTGTATCTACTGGGTTGCTCAAGTTCAAGCTACTTCAGACCATGGGTTCAGGCTAGGACGTGATCTTCAAAAGATACGCATTAAATATAGTTAGATACAAAATCAGTGATCACGTTCAAAACCTACTTACCATATGCTTAGCCAGTTACCATGACGTGAGAAGTGTTCCAAAGAAACAAGTAAATAATGTGCTCTAGTCTCCTTCTGTCTTTTGCCCTAAGGGTTAAGTTATACACAATCCAGAGTCAAATATGAGGCATCACAAATTTTGTAGCACGGTATTATGTTATGATATATTTCTAAAGTATGTGTAGAAATGTTACGTTGCTTTATTAATTGGTGTTAGGTGAGAAAAAAAAAAGTCCCCATCAACTCTGGAAAGTTTAGGAGTGACACATTAACATTTCTTTTAGTGAACTTCTTTTCCTGAAACTTTAACCTGCCAAAAGGGAGACGGAGTACTTGAGGTCAAAGTCACTTACCCTGTCCTTGCAGAGCATTGTGCATGAAAACTTCAGACCAAACTCAAGTCTGTGTGTATAGTCTATCATAAACAAAGTATTATTTTGTTTACTAACACATCATTTTATTACTAGAGTTGAAGCCTCCCATGTCTTTTTAAATTATTAAAGAGAATAAATTATTCAAACCATCTGTGTAAGACTCTTATCTGTACTTGATAGCCATTATTAAAGTAACCCTCTGCCTTACTTTCTCAGCAAATCTGAAAGGAGCTCAAATCCCTACCTTTTGCAATAGAAAACAGTTCAATATGTTTACATGCTACCAAGACCTGCACATTTTAGCTTCTGCTTCCTTTCCAATTTCCTCTCCCACCATTCTCCTGTAGTCTAGCCCTTGATCCACAGCTGGCTTTGCAGTTTGGGACCTTAGCTTACTATTTCTCTAGAAGAGACCGGAACCCTAGAGAACGGAGTCACTCAGATCAACTCACTGGAGATTAATGCAGAATGCACAATTGAGTTATCCATGCAAACTAGCCAGATGTTTGTGTTGTTGGTGACCTTGTTTTGGAAATGGAGTCATTGAGAACTTGTGAGTTAGAATCTGAACCAAAATATAAATCCTGATTCTGGCTTGCTGACTTGGCTGATCCCAGGTCAGGAGACCAGTAGACTTTTCAGTGTCTATTCCCCGTCAGAAGATTGGAAATAATGATCAACTTTATCTCTGGGTCATTGTGATGTCAATTAATTGAGAAAATATGCCTCTTGCATATCACTTAGACCAGAATCCAGTGCACAGTAAGCCTTCAGCCAATATTAGCTATTGTTTGTAGAATGGAAACCTACCAAAATAAGTATAAAGGGAATTAGTGTCAGGAATTTCATTTTTTTCAAGCTGTAGTAATCTTGTAAGTTCCTGTTGATGGCTTTATTTATTCAATAGTTAGTTGCACTGAAATAATTTCAAACATTACCAAAGTTCCTCATCCTATTACATGCATATGCAAATGAATTCCCGGATGGTCATGGAAATGCAAATTCACAAATCCACCTATTTTTCATGCTTACCCAATTTTTCATCACCCCGCTCCATTTTCCAGCTATCCCCTTATCTTCAACTTAAAATGTTTAAAAAGTAATGAAGACAAAGTTTATTGCTTCAGAGCTCTGCCTGTCCTGCCATCCAGTATCCCCTGATGAGGTGATGTTATGCATTCTAGATGTTAATTAACCTGCTGTACCTCAAGTAATGCTGTGTTACCTTGCTTGTCTCTGATTGATTAAATAAATGCTGAGGCCTGAGATTGGGCAAAGACAGAGAGGGAGGTGGGACTAAGGTGCTTGGACTTCTGAAGCAGAGAGGTTGGATGGGTAGAAGAGGCCCCCAGAAGAAGAGAGGGTAAAAGAAACCACCAGAAGAAGCCTCCAGAAGAAAGAGAAGAAGCCAGGAACAGGAAGAAGGAGAAACTCAATGGGGTAGATTAAAGATCATTCCATGTGGCCTGGAACATGGAATGCATAGCACAGCATAGCACAGAGAATAGCAGTCCAAAGGGATGTATGTATATATAGGGTCATATTTGGGGAATAGAATTAAAAGCTAGCTTAGATGGGCTAAGATTGCACAATCCAGGCTAGGCTTGATAAAGTCCATCAGGTGTCTGTGTGCTCATTTATAATGGCAGGCTAAGGCTTAAAACTGCTGACCGATTAAATATTTTCTAAACACAGGTAAATAATTTAAATTCATTGTTTCTACATTCCCTCCGACTCTGCTTCACACAGTTTCAATCACAGGTCTTCTTCAGTCACTTTCACTTTCCACCTTAGTTTTGAGACAGGGTCCTTCTTTGAACCCAGACTTCACTGATCCTGCTAAAATTGGCAATCATCAAGGCTCAGGAGTCTCCCTCCCTCTGTCTCCACAGCTACAGGATTAGAATTACATGCCACCACACATGGCCATTCCATCTCTCTTTCCTCACACATTCTAAACTCCTCATGCTGCATGGGACTCCTTCAAGCTGTTTCATTTCCTAGAATCCCTAACCAAGTGCCTATTCTTCACCCTGACTCCAATCTACTGGCCTCAGGAATTCCTTCCAGATCCCTCCCCAATCCAGCCTTCATTACATTTACAACCAAGTGACCCTTCTTCACTGTATTCTTCCTCAGGCAAATCATGCTGAAAGGCCAAAAGGACAGGGCCTTTCTCTTTTGTTGACTCCAGGGCCCTACACACAGGCAGTTTTTCCATCTATACTTGAATAGATAGATTTAACAGCTTAACAGCCAATTTCCCTGTGATATAAAGCACAGGCTTTGAGGTGTCATGTGACATGGTCCCTGACATGAACAGTCACATTTGGCAGAGTAAGATTCAAACTTATGTCTTCCTGATTCTTAGGATAGGCTTTATAACATCACCACCACCCTAACACACATAGTTTGTACAACCTACATGTCTACATCCATCATTCTCCCTAGCTTAATCTTCACTAAGCTTAAACTGTACCCATCTCTACCTGCAGCCATAGCCCTTTCTGTCCTGAGCTCTGTGGTTTTCTTTTATTCTTGAACCTATTCAATCCCTCATTTTCATCATATCTACACACATTTTTTTTTCAGATAAGGTTTCTCTGTATAGCCCTGGCTATCCTGGAAGCAGGCTGGCCTTGAACTCACAGAGATCCACCTGCCTCTGAGTGCTGGGATTAAAGGTGTGAGCCACCACGCCCAGCCATTACAGAGAGTTTTGAACTGCCATGTGGGTGCTAGGATTTGAAACAGGGTCCTTTGGAAGAACAGCCAGTGCTCTTAACCTTGAAGCCATCTCTCCAGCCCCTACACACATTGTTTTATTGTTACCTGTAATAATTTATTTTTCATCTTATCAAGACACCTTAGATAACTATGCCCAACAAAAATGCAGACCTTCATCTCTTGGTATCTGAGAGGAATTGGATCCCAGGCCCCCTTCCCCCCATAAAGACCTAAGTCCCTTATATAAAATGACATATAATTTTAATGTAATATATATATATACATGCATATATACATATATATTCTTTGCACTTTAAATATATCTCTAGATTTTTTTATAATGCCCAAGACAATGTAAATTCTACAAAGATAGTTGTTGTGTTATTGTTGTTTAAGTAATAATGATCAGGGGCTGGAGAGATGGCTCAGAACTTAAGAGCATTGGTTGCTCTTCCAGAGGTCCTGAGTTCGATTCCCAGCAACCCACATGGTGGCTCACAACCAGATGGTTGTGAGATCTGGTGCCCTCTTCTGGCCTACAGGCATACATGCAGAAAGAACAGTGTATACATAATAAATAAATAAATCTTTAAAAAAATAATAATGATCAGAGAAAAGTCTATATATTTTCACTACTTCAAATATGTTTTTTTCAGGCCCGTGAGATGGGTCAGTATAGTGAGCTAGAAAATGCACTGTACTCCGTGCATCTTGCATATCGTCTCTACTTAAGCATGCCCTCCAACTGCAGACTCATCCTGTTCCAGGTTCTAAGGCCCATCCTGTCCTTAGGAGAAAGTTAAAGCAGGTTTGGATGACTTGAGAGGTCCATTGTCATCGATTTCACTCAGACATTCAGAATAGTGTAAGTGGAGGGGAGCTTGGCTAGTCTACTTTTTCATCTCTCTGGCCTAAAAGCACCTCTGTGTTCCTGGGTTTTCACTTCAAGGGACGCGAAGTTCAGAGGAACATGAAAGGGGAAGATATCGGGGCACACACTCTAACCCTGGTCTCTCAGTTACACTCCCCTGTGAACTTCTGCTCTGAGTGTGCTTCCTCATCTCTACCTTAGGGATAGAACTTGAAGCTTAAGGTTGTGAACGTCAAAAATGTCTCCTCCTGGTCTATGTCACCATCATTATCAACTCTGACTATTCCCATGTTGACCTGTAACCTCTCCTTTCTGCTTCCACCTGGCTAAGGTACTCAGTGAGAACATGAACAAATGAATGGATATGTCCTATACAAAACCTCAGGCTTGACAGGCATGCAGGAGGAGGTGGGTGAGCACAGGGCCCCTCTCCTCCTGCCTCTAGTCCAAACACAGTCATGACTGGATTGCCTCAGGATTTAATCGCTGTATTGTTTTTCACAGCTTTTTATTTACTTACTATTTATTCACTGTTTTACAGCTTTTACGCTCTTATAAGCTCAGTGCCCAAGATAAAATCTTCCATTTTTATCGGATGATGTCATGATTTCCATTGACTACACTTTTTAATTTTTAGAATTTTTTTTATCATTAAAGCTTTATTATTATTATCATCATCATTATTGTGTATGTGTGTGTGTGTGTGTGTTTTACTGGTGATTGAACCTAAGGTCTTATGCTAGCTAGACAAGTACTCTATTACTGAGCTCTACAGCTTCTTTAAAAAAAAAATTCTTAAAGTACGAAACAATGGGTTTCATTATGACATTGAAAAAATACTTTTTAAAAAAATTTTTCGAGACAGGGTTTCTCTGTGTAGCCCTGGTTGTCCTGGACTCACTTTGTAGACCAGACTGGCCTCGAACTCACAGAGATCTGCCTGCCTCTACCTTCCGAGTGCTGGGATTAAAAGTGTGCGCCACCACACCCAGCAAAAAAAACAAAAACAAAAAACTTTTTTTTAACATTTATTTACTTGCAAGCGAGAACAGTACATGTGTGCTAGAGCAAGCATGTGGGTATCAGAGGACACTTGTAGGAATCAGTTTTCTCTCCTTCCTCTGTGTGGGTCCTGGAAATCAAACTCAGGTTGTTGGGCTTGGCAGCAAGTGCCTTAAACGGCTGTGCAGTCTCACTTGCTCTCATTATGATGTGTGTGTGTGTGTGTGTGTGTGTGTGTGTGTGTGTGTGTGTGTAGTATATGTAGTATTTTGTTCATGAGTCTGACTACCTAATTCCTTCCCACCCCTCCATAGACACAGTCAGCCTATCTACCAAGACATTCATCAGCCCAGAGTTATCTAGGCTTCCTGGTGCTGATTGCCTGTGTTGGACTGCTGCTTACCTGCCCGACTGGACAGTCGTGGCTAACCCCTGTCTTTCCCCACTCTCTCTAGGTCACCACACCACCCTCAAGCCTCCTCTTCTCCAGCTGTGCCTGCAAACAGCTTCTCCCAGAAGGCGAGGGTGAGCAAGATTTCCAGCTCTAACAAGTCCACGTGCCTGGCTCTACCACTACCTTCTTTCAAAGCCTTGTGAAGGGCAGGAGAGCTTGTACTGCCCTGAATTCTGCTCATCTACCACGAAACCTGAAATTACAACCAGCATATCTTTAGATGCAGGGTTTGCTTGAATTTTCTTGCTTCCACCTGATTGTAACATGAGCCTGTTCTGGGAGCCATAGAAACAGGACACTATTGAAAAAGCAAACAGCTGTAAGTGCGGAAGAGTCAACATGCAGCACAACCTCCAGGGAAGGAGGCTGGGTGTCCAGGGTGGCCATCATTTTTAAAGTAGTGATGTGACATCAGACAGCTTCTGTAGCAAGTGCCAGAGTACTGTCCTGTCGGCAGGGACTTATCTGGATACAATGGCTAGTTGTCTGTGATAAGAAAAGATCAAGAAACTGAGGATGTAACTATTTCTACCTGACATTTTTCCTGCAGGTCTGTTTTGGGAGGGATTTGAAGTAAAATCCAGATGTCTCCCAAGCTCAAACTTATGAAACTTAGTAAAGAAGAACTCTGACAACTCAGTTTTTAACTAGAAGTGGACCTTTGGACAGAGTCCCAAAGTGCTTCCATAAGCAAAACCATAGATTGAAGCACCAGGCATTTGTCTGAGTTAAAATTGAAGCTCATTCGTCAAGCTGTCAGGGGAATCGATGATTTGAATTGACACTGATGATATAAACAGAATACTCAAGGTTATGAGAGCTTTGTGAAAAAGCTCAAAGCATTCAAAAATGCCAGTTGAAAAGACTATTGTGATTTTGTTTCTGAGCATCTGGCCATGGTATCCAGCCAGCATTCTCACCTTCCTCTCTTTTCTTCTAATTCTGACTTCCAAAAGTTTTTTTTTACAAGCTAAAGCAAGCAAACAACAGAGTCTTCCATCAATGAGCCTCCTCATATCGCTGAATGCTTCTAGTGGATGTGGTAACCTTTTCTCACTTCTGCAGAGCCAGGAGGCTGGAGGGGGGCAAGACAGAATTGTCTGGCTTCTATGCGCTGGATAGTTTCATGTCAACTTGACACAAACTCAAGTCATCTGAAAGGAGGGAACCTCAATTGAGAAAGCACCTCCCTAAGACTGGGCTACAGCCAAGCCTGTAGGGCATTTTCTTAATTAGTAATTGATGGAGAGGGCCCAGCCCATTGTGGGTGGTGCCATCCCTGAGCTGGTGGTCCTGGGTTCTATAAGAAAACAGGCTGAGAAAGCCATGGGAGCAAGCCAGTAATCAGCACCCCTCCATGGCCTCTGTACCAGCTCCTGCCTCCAGGTTCCTGCACTGTCCCTTTCAATAATGGACTACAATGTGAAAATGTAAGCCAGATAAACCCTTTCCTCCCCAACTTGCCTTTTGGTCATGGTGTCTCATTGCAGCAGTAGAAACCCTAACCAAGTCACTCTGTCACTCGGTAATGCTTTCTTCTCTGAACTGGACACAAAATGAATGCTTGTGACCATATCAGCCTTGAAGACAGGGAAATGGGAAAGGGCAAAGAGTTCTTGATGTGCATGGTCACACAAGTTGTGAATGGATCATACACACCAACGTTATTTTTTTCCTGGACATTCATATATTGAAACGTAAGCTCTAATCACAAAGGAGAGTTTGACATTTATCTAAACAAACTTCACTTGTGTTTGTTCCACTTTATCTTTTAAACACTGACAAAGGCAGCTATTTATATAATATATATATATTATATTTAGATTTAAAAAGAGGAAATCACATTGTCTTCCAAGAGCACTGTACCAATGTACGTTCCTATCAACGTACAAGGGTTCTTCTTTCTCTGAGTCTTAGGCAGGGTCCCATGTAGCTCTGGCTGTCGTTAAACTTACTATGTAGCTGTAGTGGTTTGAATAAGAATAGCCTCCAATAGACTCAAATATCTGAATGCTTGTTCCTCATTAGTGGAAGTGTTAGGTGGTATGGCCTTGTTAGAGAAGGTGCCCATGCCATCCCCAGTTAGATCTCTTTCTCTGTCTCAAGCTTGTGGAGCAAGATTTAAGTTCTTAGCTACTGCTCCAATGCTCCCTGCTGCCTGCCTGCTACCATGCTCCCAGCATGATAGTCATGGACTCACCTTCTGAAACTGCAAGCTACTGTAGAAAAGAATTAATCAAACTATTTATCAGTATTTAAATTATAGTTAATTGGCAGTGCTAATCCTTAACCTGCCATTATAAATAAACACACACACCTGATGGATTTTAACAAGCCTTAGCCTGGAGAGAGCAATCTTAGCCATCTAAGCTAGCTTATAATTCTATCCCTGAATAAAGCCCCATATAATATACCTACATCCCCTGGGCTGTTATTCTACATGCTATGCCATTGTTCCAGGCCATGTGGAATGAGGTTCTTTTCTCAAACCCATGGTATGTGTCCTCTTTCCCGCTCTGACTTCTTCCTACCTAAGATGCTCTCTGTCTGCCCCAGAAGCCCATATACCTTTGCCCCACCTACCTTTCACTCTGCTCAATCACAGCCTTGATATTTTATTAAAGCCAACCGGAGACAATGATTAGAAAGCAAGGTAACACAACATTACTTGATGTACAGCCAGCAGGGCCCTGGGAACAGGTTAATTAACATTTAAATGCATAACAGCATACCATCAAGTTACTAAATTAAAAACTTCCTTTTATAAGTTCGCTTAGTCATGGCGATTAGTCAAGGCAATAAAAAAGTAACTAAGACAGTAGCCAAGGCTTTCCTGGGAGAGTGGAGGTTCTCCAAATGCTGGAATGAGATGCTACATCATTGGGTTTTAATTTGCATTTCTTTTCTATTTGCTAACAGAAAGATTATTTTACTTTTAAAATGCACTGTATGTATGTATGTATGTATGTATGTATGTATGTGTATGTATGTGTAAGTGTGTTTGTGTGCCTCAGCACAGGTTTGGAGGTCAGTTATCTCTTCCTTTTGCCTTGCTTCTATGTCCTATATTCCAGGAAAACTGGCCCATGAGCTTCTGGGCAGTTCTCCCATTTCTACCTGCCTACCCTCTTACCATAAGAGTGCTGGAAATACATATGAGAGCATTAAATCCAGATGTTTCTGTAGGTTCAGGGACTTGAACTCCAGTTGTCAGGCTTGTGTAGCAAGCCCAATGAGCCTTCTCTCAGGCCCATAGTCTACAGTTCTTTGATGATTAGTGGTGCTGAAATTTTATTTGCAAATACTTGGACATTGGTCAGTATATTTTGAGAAGTGTTTGTTCAGATCATTTGTGCATTTTTTTAAAAAAGGACATGCTTTACACATGTATAGAATTATCATATGTCAATTAAAATTTTGAAAATGTTTTCAGAAATCCTTTTTAAAAATCTCATTTTGTGAATGGTTGATAAAATACCTCAAATATCTAGGTCTTGATAGAGCCCTAGATATCCCAGAGTCAGAGTGAATCACAATACACAGCATGTTGCTCATTATTAATTAACCACTAATTAATGGCCTATTTTACTTATCCCCACATACCCTAAATTTGTTCCACTGTGACAAGTAAGAGAAGCCTGAGCTACAGATGGAAAGAAAGGCTTGGCAAAATTAAAAATGCTTTTCTGTAAAGAGACTTGGTAGAGAGGATCTTGTTGTAAAGCATGAAAGTCAATAGAAATCAAAATGGAGACTGGTCTGCCTTTCTGAGCAGTATTTTTAGAACTCTTGGTAGCAAACAGTTCTGATTCTGACCTTTAGCAATTGACTGAAAGGGACAAGAAGTTGTCACCGTTTCTCTCTTTAACATTTATGCATCCATAGAAAATCTGACTTCCACACAAACCAAATAAATCACTGTGAATCTAAAGCAAGTTTAATATATATGCATATTCAACATATCTGTTGGGAAAAAAAATCATCAACAACCTTTAGGTAGAAAATGTAGCTGCATATGGCTGCAACTAGATCTAGCTGCAATCTTTAATAGTAAAGTTTTCTCTGGAATTTTCCCAAAAAAAGGAGATTGTTCTTTCTTTCTTTCTTTTTTTTTCCTCTTTCTTTTTTGAGATTATAATAAAATTGCATCATTTCTCCCTTCCCTTTTCTTTTCTCTAAACCCTTTCATATATGCTCCTCCTTTGTCCTTTTCAAATTCATGGCTTCTTTGTTCATTCATTGCTGTTATATTCATATGTATGTGTGTGATATATATTATATAGCATTATATTATATATAATATGTGCATAATAATATACACATATGTATACACACACACACTTTCCTAGATATAACCTGTTCAGTGTGTATAACATTACTCAAATGTGCTGCTAATGTGGATAGGGAAAGCTCACAAGGCCTCAACCCTACACAAAGAACTACAATAAACTACGGAATGCTGAGAGAAAGAGAAATGATCTATGAAAGAGCACACAATCCAATACCAAATGGTCAGCCCTGAAAACATGTACACGAGATCATTTTCTTGCTTCAAGTAATTTGTAATAACTCTTGAAATTTTATCTTAAGCGGAATATTTCTTGGAAAAACAGCATATGAGCTTCCTTTTCTGTCACATTGCTGATCAAGGTAGAAGGTGTGCCATCGAGTCTATAATGAGAACACTACATCACTTTTCTCTCTTACCTCCTGTCTTGGTTCATTTTCTGTTGCCATAGCAGAATACTCAAGATTGGGTAACTGAAAGAATAGAAACATTAGTGGAATAATAGTGTATTTGACTCGTAATTCTCGAGACTGAAAAGTAGTGGTAGATAATAGGACTAGCATGTGCTTGGAATCATTGAGGCCTTTTGTCCTGCATCAGGCTCACACAAAACAGCATGTGAGAAACAATCTGCCAGCTTGGCTCTTTCTTCCTCTTACAAAGCCACTAATACTGGGGGACCTATCTTCCTGGCCTCCTCTTATCCTGATTACCTCCCAAACACCCTGCCTCTAACTATCTCCTGAATTTGGAGAGTATGTTTCTAATACACTTGAGGGCTTGCATCCAAGCTGTAGGAGTCTTCTCTCCTGATAAGAATACCACAGTACACCTTATCTTGGTTATTTACACTCCTGTAACCACACTTCTGTGTCTACAGTGGGCACTTGGCCCAGTTCTGGCCAATATACAGAGCATTGCTAGCCTCAGCGACTTGGTCAAGATTGCTTTTGGTCTCAGCTAAAACAGTGGGACCTTGTTCAGTATTTCTAAATTGGTGGCCACCATGCCACCTTGTTCCTCCTAGGAAAGTCTACAGAAGATGACACTCGTGGAAGAATGTAGAGTGAATAGATGGAAAGAGATGCTTGGAGCTATCTTTTGACTACTTAGGTTCAGCTCTAACTGAAGACCTGATTTCAGCTGAATGACTTTACTCTGGCTTACCTCCCTCCTTCCTAAATCCCTGGTCTTTTCCTGCACAACTTCTCAGACTTCCCTCGATCACACCTTCCTTGTACTTCTTAATACATATCACTTGCTTAGATAATCACCTCACCTGTCCTCAGACTGTACTGGCAGTGCAATGCCTGCCTGGCCTCTCTCATATGAGGGCTTGCACAACAACCTTGCTTGTTCTCTCACGGATGATATCCCTCACCCTCCGGCAGGTCTTCCAAAGGGAAGTCTTATCTGTTGATCATATCCATTCATCTTCATTTTTCTCAAACTGTGTATCTTTAATTTTGCCACCACACAGTCATTTTATTAAGACAGTCTGAATTAGGTTTCTGTCACTTGTAACAAGCCATTGATCAGGCTGAGCAGGTCATATTTAGGATTTGTTTGTATATACATATATTAAGGTAACACTAATTAGTAATGATAAAACAAATAAATAAGAGGCTGTTATTTTGAAAGAGAGGCATATAAGGGAGGTTTTGAGATAGGAAAGGGAAGGGGAAAATGATGTAACTGCATTACAATTTTAAAAATAAAAGAAATGATTTAAAAAAGACTGATTTTTTTTGGAATGAGTTAAGGACTACTTTTAAAAACAACGTGGGCCTATGGTCTACATAAAATATTTTGCACTAAAATATAGTGAGTATAAACTAAACCTCAATTAAAATGTCTTCATGATGCCTGCTCACATTCAAATGGCATTTATTCAAATGCATGTTACCTACCCCATGACTGTCAAGCAAATGAATGATTTAGCGCAACATTTCCAAGGTGTCCTTGACAAACAGCCTGAAGTAGCAGTGTCTCTGCTGGTTAAAAATATCTTATTTGAAATTCACATTTCTTGGCTCCAAGTGCAGTTCAGCTGGTAGAATGCCTTCCTGTCATGCACAATGCCCCAGGTTCCATGTCTAGCACTTCACAAACTGGGGGTGGTGCAAACCTATTATCCCATCACGCTGGAGGTGGAAACGGTACAGTCAGAAGTTCAAGGTTATCCTCAACTACTTACCAAGTTTGAGGCCAGCAACCAGAGAGATACATGAGATCTTATTTCAAAATAGGCAAATAAAATAATATACATAGTTTTGAACTCATTCCAGGGACACTGAATCATACATTTAGAAATTGGGCCTTGGCCACACCCACGTTTGACTAAATTCCAACTACCTTCAAAGCACATAACACTTCAAGCAGCACTGCTGTGTGTGCATCTGTGTGTGCATATTCTTTATATATGTTATATGTATATAGAATTTACCTATGTTCTTTCATGTATATTCTATACATATAGAATAATATAAAGAATATATTCTTTGTATATATTCTTTTTCTTTTATTTTACTTAAAGTGTCTGATTTAGTTTAATTCTCTTGCTATGAAAAAAAAAAACACTCTAAGCAAAAGCACCTCAGGGTGGAAAGTATTTATTTCAGTTTACAGGTTACAGTAAATCACTGAGGGAAATCAGGGCAGGAGCCCAATCACAACTGAGAGGCAGGCCTGACTGCTATTCTACATCCCATTGCCACTGACCCAGGAACTTATTTAACTAAGAGGTACAGCAAGAATGATGGAGGAAGATGTTTCTTGGTTGGCTTGACATCCAGTATGTATTCAACTCGCCTCCTTATACAGACCAAGACCATCTGCCTAGGGATGATGCTTCCTACAGTGGGTTGGACCCTCCTACGTCTATTATTAACAAACATAATCCCCCAGAGACACATCCATAGGACACTTTAATATAAGCAATTTCTCAATGGAGGCTTCTTCTCTCAAAGGTCTCTATGCTATGCCAAGTAACAGTTAAGGCTCACCAGGATGCTGTCCTAGTGTAAAGAAAGAACATTTCATCACGTAGAAAACTGAGACAGAATGCAAAAACCTCAGGTAATTTAGAGGTTATGTGTACTAGACAGTGTCGGCTAATAGTCTTGTGATAACAACTGACTCAAAATATTAACAATCAACAACTTCAAATATTTCTTTCTTAGGTATTCTCATTTCCACTGTAGATGTGTGCCAGAATTCTGGATGAAAACAGAACGACAACAACATCAACAAAAACAAACAAACAAACAAAAACAGAACTCCTTCTACACGGAGCTAGTTTTAGAGCAGAAGATAAAAAGAATAGATGGTCAGTGGCTGGCTCTTGAGGTGTTCACTCAGAAATGGCGAAGGTTTCCTACAGCCACCTTCCATTGGCCAAATCAGGGCAGATCACTCATGTTGAATGGACCAGGAAAGATGGATAATGTATCTGCAGAAAAGGGTCCACCAGGGAGGAAGAGCAAATATGTTGAAGAGAAATGTAGTGGACCTAACAGGACTTTTGATAGAGTAAGAGAAGGGAATCAATGGCCAGATAAGTGTAGGGCCAGTTACACACTACATTATCTCTACAGCTGTAGTGTGTGAACCAACACAAAGGCCATGGTCCTGCCAGGGATAAAAGGAAAGCCAAGCTTGCTAAACCCCATGTGCCATGTTTGTTTCCATTGGATACTTCTAAGCAGTCTCAATATACCCCAACAATGTGTGCTGCCCTAGGCAGGGAAGCCTCTGTGTCACAGACACAATGTTCTCTTGTACAGTGAAATGTGCATATGGGAAATCCTCAGTAGAATATCTCATCACACACTGTAGCTTTCACTTACTGACACCTTTAAACAAACAAACAACAAGCAAATCTAGTATTCCAGGAGGTGTTCTATGAAGCCTGGGGGATTCTGTGCAAATATCTTTAGCATTATGCTAACTAGTTACAGGAAGTTGAAATTTAATAGTGTTAATGGAGAGCTCAGATGAGGTGAATCTAAGAAGCCGGTTCTTCTGGGTAGGTCAGAGTTCCAGAAAAGATTTTACTTTTAGGCAATTCCTGTAAACTAAATCAGTACACCTTTGTTTCTCCATTTATGGGAAACTTGACTTTAAAATTCACAAACAGCTCTGTAGTTATAAATACACACACACACGCGCACACACACACACAAACCAACAAACCCTTTTCATTCAAGTACCTCCTTAAACTGTTTCTTCCTAACTTCCATGATGTTTCTACTGCTGTTTCTTAGTGTTGTTCCAAATTCTTGGCCTCTCAGACAAAATTTCCCTGGGTTTTCCTCTTAGATCTAAAGAGTTCCTCTTGAGTCTGCCCCCAACCTCCTTGCTCAAAGGTTTTTCTCTGCCTCTGCCAAGGTGAGGGGATGCACTCTCTGGCCTTCTTACTCAGCTGGATCTGTCTCCTACTGCTTGTTGCTCCTGAGCTATGTGGCCATATTCCAAAGTCATCCTCACCTGATGCCATACCTTCACCTCGGAGTTTCCTAAATACTGTTCTTCCTTTCTCCCATCTGTACTTCTTAAACAAAAGAATGGTGATTATTTCTAGTCCCTCCAGTTCAGTCATTCCTAAGAGCCAACATATGCCCGATAGCCTGTTTGATCTTGGAAATACGAGAGCTGGCACTTTCTTTTCTATCTCCACATGCTCCTATGTTCAGAAACAGAAGCCATTTGCTTGTGCCCTGAATATAATATAAAGGTCACAAGGACAGAGTATGGTTCCCACTTCTTATCATGTGGCCTAGCTGAGTTAATAAACTTCTAGAGATGAACCACCTCTAATCTCAGTACTTGGCAGGCTAAGGTGGGAGTATGGTATTTGAATTAGAATGGCTTTCCATAGGCTCATAGATTTGAGTGCTTGGTCACCAAGAATGGCACTATTAGGAAGTAGGTCAGTGGGGATGGACTTTAGGGTTCCAGAAGCCAAGTCAGGCCCAGTCTTCCTGTTGCCTGTGGATTCAGATATAGAACTCTCAGCTACCACGTCTGCCTGCGTGCCACCACTCTATCCTCCATAAGAATAATGGACTAAGCCTCTGAAACTGTAAGCCAGTCCCAGTTCAATGCTTTTCTTTATAAGAGTTGCTGTGGTCATGGTGTCTCTTCTCAGCAATGGAACAATGACTAAGACAGAAGGCAGGTTTGCAATTAGCCTGGAGGTACAGAATGAGACCTTGTCTTAGAAAAAAAAAAGAAAGAGAAACAGTCCATTTCTCTGTGGCTCAGTTTCTTCATCTCTTAAGAAAGAAACCACCCACCAGAACATGGTAAGTCCCTATTGTTCAATACTACACCATTTGTGGTGCTGGCAGAACATGGACAAAGTTGATACTGATCAGAAATCTTCCCTGCTGCTGGCTAGCTTTTGTAGTACAAGAAGGTGCTATGCAGGCTCCTGGAGAGTAGGGGAAAGGGAATCCTCTCCCTTGCTCTGCTGTGAACTCTGGGTGCTGAAATAAAGACTGGTGTGAAAAGATATTTCTATAGGTGCAATAGTTGCATGACTCTTATAGACATAACCATCTGCTCTCTGGCAGAATTTAAAGCCCACTGCATGAGAGGAAACACAGCCCATGGTTGTGGAGCTCAGAGGACCCAGGAGCAAAATTACTGCTGCTACTATTCTGGTACACGGGTGTAGTATCCAACTGCCCTCTAAATCCTTATCTCCATATCTAATATATGTAATGGGTGGCCCTCAGACCTCATCAGAGAAATTTCTTTGTTGACCAGATAGTGATTAATGCAAAAACTTGTAACTGGTTAGAGTACAGAGTATACATGTCAATGGAACATCTACATCACATTCCTTCCCAAGGCTCAGGACCATGGAGGAAGAGGCTGTAGAAAGATGATATGAGCCAGATATCTGAGAAGACCAGAGCCAAATAGTGTCTTCTACACAACAGAACACTTCACTCATGAACTTATAGAAGCTCTTATTGTTGGCATATGGTCAAGACAATCAATATTCTAGCATGGAGGAGGAAGGGGTTTATGAACACCCCCCCACAAATCCTAACTGGGGAGCTATGGACCATTGATAACTTCTGGGTGAAAGAGAAGTCAGTTTTCTTTGGAGGTGTGGCTCCTGATAGGTTGATCATGCTCCAGTGGCTGACCCTATACCCAGGATACTGTGGGTAGCACATTAGGGTTGATAAAGTTGATGGGTTATTTAAAAGAAAACCATGAAGATGCAAAGTTGCCAGATAATGGAGAAGCAGGGTGTAGGGAGGAAGAGTGGGGGATGAATATAATCTAGATAAAGTCTATTAAATTCTCAAGGAATTAATAAAACATTAAAAGGAGAGGAAATATTATAGTATTCACCTCATTATACTGTTGACAAGATTGCTGTGGTGAACATATATGAAATGTCTGGCTACATAATATGTGTGCAATACATGGTAGTTATTAATATTGTAACAATGTTTCAGGTGATTCAACCATCCGGGTCTCTTTTCACATCTCATCAGAGTTGTCTTCCTAAGAAACAAATCCCATCAAGTTTCTCCTTAGCTTCTGCTAGGTTTCTACCATTTAAAGACAAAAGTTCAAGGTTTTCAGTAGGGTCTTTGGGATCCTTTAACATTCTATCCTCAGACTTACCTCTGGTTTATATCTGACTATATACCAAATTTATTCCTGGTCCACAATCAAATTTCTCAGTCTTCAGACACTCTATGCCCTAGTTGTGCCTCTGTATTTATTATGTCTGTTTTAGTCAGCTTTCTTAAGGCATAGTGCTGTAACAACCATCCACACTTCGCATGGGGCTTCAACACTATGGGGTTAGTTCCTACTGTATTGATTACACATTTCCCAAAAGCTCGCCTTAGCTCTATTCCAGAGTCTTTATCCTGGGAGCAAAACCATGCCACCCCTTTCTGAAATGGATTTCTTCCATGGCAGAGAGGAAATAGCAACATTGGAATGTCTCAACAGACTTTAAGGTTTAACTTGGAAATGCACAGAACTCTCTTAATTAATACTTTATTGTCATAAGGAAGTCACTGGACCAACCCTAGCCTTGATCAAGGGTGGGAAATCTAAACCAACTACAGAGAGATGGAAGAAATAATTAGCAATAATTATATAATAATCCTCTCAGGTTTCCTGTGTTGGAAATGCCACCACACATCTCTCCTCCCGCTGTTAACACTAGATTCTACTGCTGCCAGCAGGCACAGTCATCTTACTCGGCTGCATTTACTCTGGCCCCCCTTCTAATAAAGTACTTATCACGCTCCACTAAGAGTATCTGTTTACATCTCTCTTGTGGGCAAGGATCACTTCTTAGTTTCCCTCTTCCCAGTTCCAAGCATCTCCGAACATGTTGACAGAATGAATGAATAAAGCGGTTTACTACTTTATCAGGCAAGGGCGGAAACACTTTTCTGTGTAAGCAGGCATTTGTGACACTTCATCTTTATTCAGGCAGAAGGAGATACGAAGACCAGTGAGGAAGGCAAGTTACTTCTTTTTCTCCATGACACCAAATGTTTGTGTCCTTTTCATGTTTTCCCTTCGATCTGTTGCTACGTACCAAAAGCAAACACCTTGGGAAGGTACTGTTTATGCATAGAGCTGTAGGCGATAAGTATACACTATTCAAATGAAGTCAGATCATACCTTACAACATTTGGTAAAGCTTGGCTATTAATCAGAGGATTTGTGAAACAGACAATAAAAATTATCTCAATGAATCACTCACAAGTGTCTTGTCTTGGCAACTATTTTTTTCTTGAAAGTACTGCAAGAAATTGCTGAGGTGCTCAGTTTTGCCTCCAATCTACTGCAAACTTATCTCCAGCAGGTCCTCATTGAGACTGTCTCCATTCAGTCCCTCCTGTCACTCCTCCCTAAACTTCCACTCAGCCCTCTGGTTGGCTTCTCCCTGAATGTCATTGTGCTCTGCTCTAAGGCACCCTTTAAGATAGAAAAATCTCTGTATCAGGCATTATCTAACTTCTGTCTCGTGACCTCTTCTCATGGTCTCCCCCTAGAGTACAGTCCCCTCCAATGTTTGACTTTATGATGATGTAAGAGTGATAAACATTCTGGAGTAATCACATCCCGAATTTTGAACTTTGATTTTTTTTCCCCCCCAGAGGAGAAATATTCAGCGTGGTACTATCAAAGTGCAGGGCAGTGGGGTAAACCACAGCTCCCAAGTGCCAGTGGATTGATCACAAGGGTCAAGCAACAATCCTTCTGCACATGCTGTGTGGCTAGTGCATGGTGTGGAGAATTACATGTGTTTTCAGCTTAATGTGGACTTATGAGAACAAAACTCCATTGTACATTCAGGGTCACCTGTATTTGCTTTGCTTTGTTTTGTTTTTTAAGACAGGGTTTTCTCTGTGTGACATGCCCCGGCTGTCCTGGACTCGCTTTGTAGACCAGACTAGGCTGACCTCGAACTCACAGAGATCGACCTGCTTCTGCTTCCTGAGTGCTCAGATTGAACGCATGTGCCACCATGCCCAGCTTCACCTGTATTTGTTGACATATCTGTTTCTTCTTAATGGAAACAAGTCCTCTCATACCACGTACTTCATGATCGAATCTGGCAGCCAGCAGTGAAGCAACATGCTCAATTAACGCTTAACACATCATGTTGCTGTTAAACCAAACGCACAACTCGCAGCCGCTGAACTAGGTAGTCTGTAAGGTATAATTTTAAGCATATTTTGATCTGACACAATGTATAATGATTTTCCCATCAGTTGTGGATAATGGATTGTTTGTAGTAGTCTCTGTATGTGAACTTCAACAGTCAAATGTATGTCCCACACTAGAGTTTTTGTAAGTGAACCAATTCTCACAAAGACTTATTAAAATATTTTAAGAGGGAAAAAAAACCTCACACTAAAAGTTCTTTCTGAAAAAGCAAAAATAAATAAATCAGATTGCATTAAATTTAAAAGCTCATACACTGCTAAAGAAAAAGATTACTATCATGAAGAGACAACCTACAGACTAGGAAAATATTTGCAGACTTCATATTCAACACAGAGGTAATGGTCAGCATGTATAAAGAACTCTTATAATACAAAACATATATTCCTCATCAGAAAATGCAAATTCAAACCACTGTGAGACACCACTTTACACTTCTTAGGAAAGCTACCTGTCAACTGTTAGCAAAGATAGGAAGAAAAAGGAGTGCTGACAAGCAGTAGGTGTAGGTGAGGGTGCTCATCAGACATCATGGGAAATAGTAGGGGACTCCTAAAGAAATTTAAAATGGGACTATCATATGGCCCAGCAATGCGTCTTCTGATGTAGAGTGACTAACTTGTGGAGAGATCTGCACTCCTGGGTTCATTACAGCATTGTTTATAGTAGCCAAGTCAGAGGAACAAGCAACATATTCTTCCATAGACAAAAATAAGGGAACTGCGACATATATAAACATTATTCAGCCTTTAAAGAGGAGATTCTGACATTTACTATGGCATCAATGGAGCTGGATGGCATTATGCTAGATGAAGCATGCCAGACCAGAGAGAAAACATCACAAGCTCTCACGTACACATGGAATCTGAGGAAGGAAGGTCACATGCACACATAGAAGATAACACTTATCACTAGGAGTGGGATTAGGGAGGAAGTCAGAGGACTTGGGGAAATACAGGTCAAAGGACACAAAGGAGTATATTAGGGTGAACAAGTATCAAGAGCGAATGGACAACATGAAGACTGTTGATAATCATACTATATACGTCTATATAGGTGAGAATCGTAGGTGATAAATGTGCTACATTTGTTTTGTTGAAAGAACCACCTTACCATTATATATGTCTCATAATGTCATGTTGCAAACCTCAAATGTAAATAATTAAATGTATTTAAAAGGAAAAAACAAATACTTTTAAAAGGAACCTTTTTTTTTTTTTACAGGATATACATGATGGTGCGTGCCTGTAATCCCAGAAGTCTTGTCAGTAGAGGCAGAAAGGTCAGGAGCTCAAGATCCACCCAACAACACAGTCAGTAAGATCTACATGGGACTGTGTCTCAACAAACAAACAAACAAACAAAAAATCATCCAAAACCCAACAAGAAACATTAGCAACACCTCATAAATACTGGAGGCCAAAGGAAAAGTAAGAAAAAATTTACGTTTTTTTATTGTTGGTGTGGAAAACACATCACTCAGATCTACAGCTCAAGGAGAATTTCAAGTTATATATCTTAGAAAAAACTATTCCACATGTTGACTTAACCAGAATCCTCTAAAAGAAAGGAAGCCAAGTGCAAATTGCTCTATTTAATTATCTCAAGAAAATTTTAGTTTGGTAACTGTACTACATGTTATGTAAGAGACCACGAGTGTCAGAGAAAGAAAGGGTGAAAGAGGTTGTAATTAAAATAAACCTTCCCAGGGCCCGGGATCACATCAGGGACAGGGCCAGAATAAGCAAGGCTACTGACTTTTGCCAGGGTCATGTTTGGAGGTTGTTTTTTATCATAGCCCTTGCTTAAAAATCATAATTTAAGCACATAAGGGCTCCCTACATTCAGTGATCTCCATGTGGTTCCCATTAGGGGCAGAAGAAGAAACACTGTGGTGCCTCCTGAAAATTGGATGGGGGTTTTCAGATCCTGTTCCAACTTGGCAGAAAAGACTCTGTGCCAACCTAGACATCAGAAAGGCCTGGGTGATTGCAAAGACTAGGGGCACGGTCACACAGAGGATCACTCAATTGATGGCCCACTCTCATTGTTCTGCATCCATTGGCCTTAACCTGGCTGTGTACCTTATTCAAAATAGTATTTCCCATGAGATCTCTTTCTAGCCAATCCACTGTGGATTTGAAGTCCCAAGAAAGAGCCTGTCAATTCTTTTGTTCATTCACTCTCTACCAAGATAGCATGCTTGATTCACCCAGTTCAGTGAGTCCTTTTCTGGACCTTCCATCTGCAACCGGGAGAGTATGTTAGCATCAAAGACTGAATCAAATACAACATCACTGTTGGCTATGTTTCCAATACAACTCCCCTTTCCTCACTGAATGCTTGTCCAGCTAAATATTCACTTCCTCGGCCACAGTGACATATAGATAATTGAGATTAGTGGCTCTGCTATAAGCCTTTTGTTTCTTGTCAGAATGAGGCAGGATCATCTGGAGGAAATATCTAGAAGCAGACTGCAAGACTGGACACTATGGAAGGCACAGCAGAAAGGTAGATTTCATCATGATCTCTAACAATGCTCACAACCATTTTTTTTTCTTTCCATACTATGTCAAGGACAATCTATGCTTGCTGAAGCCATGGCTGTTTGCATCTTCTGTTACTTGGGAAATAATAATGAAGTAATAGAAGGTTAGGGGTATAGTTTAGTGATAGCATCCTTACCAGCATGCATGAAATCCTAGGTTGAATTTCTCTACTATAAAAAAAAAGTCAATGAAAGAAGATAGAATTTGTTATACCAAGATCTGAATAGCCTGGCGCCCCTTATAAGTGTTCTACCCTAGAATCCCAGCAGTAGGCTACTTGCCACTGGTTACTCAGGTAGAAGATTTGAACAAGACTTTCATAATTATCCTTTGCAAATTGTGCTTCCTATGATATTTTCTGTAATCATTTTCCAAGTGCCAACATGCAGGTTCCTATAGGCATAGCGCATATTTCTGTTAAAAATGGAGAAGCAAAAACACTCCAAACTGGTAACATCTGACTGACAGATGGGCTATGAATGCCTGCTCCTGGAGCACAGCCAGGACCCAGGCTCCTACAAACATGCAATTATACCAGGCCCATTTACATCAAAGCCACCCTCTGTGCTGACTCCAATTTTAGACTGGGTATGTTGTATCTCCTCCTACATCAAAATGCAAATAGTTCAGAAGAATTGGGTGCAAAAGCTTTAATGTTCTCATTTAGAAACATGCCCTCCAACTAGCGTAGAGAGGAAGCAGGTTCATCATGTAAGCATGTGTACTACTGACATCAGCCAACACAGACTGAGTTACTTCTCAGCACTGTGTGCCCACCACCTCTGTTAGCCTTTAGCAGTCTATGAGGTTGGATATTAGAGGTCAATGAGAGAACTTCAAACATTTAGTGAGTTCTAGGATCATCCCAGGGATGTAGTCACATTCTCTGGGAATGTAGTCACAGACACCCTAGACTTCACGTCCCCCTCCCCCCATGGAGCCCAGCCTCTACTTGTCGTAGATATTGAAGTCTCACAAAGTCTGATGGAGTATGTACCATTATGATACAGTAAGCGTTAATCAACGGGAACTTAGGTACACGTAGGAGGCACTAGTCTAGATAAGGGTGGAAGAAAAGGCCTAAGGAAAAGATGTTAACCCCAGCTACTAAGAGTTGTAAAGGCAGGAGCTAAGGAGATGACTCAGCTGATATGTTGCTTGCTAGACAAGCATAAGGAACTAAGTTGAGATTCCCAGTATCCACGTGTAAAAAACCAGGTAGTGGCAGGCAGGTGCTTGTAACCCCAGCACTGGGGATGGGGTCAGACACAGGCAAATATCTGACCATTGGTGAATTGATGACCACTAGGATCTGTGAGAAACCCTCTCTGGAAGAAATTTAAAAATGTAGAGCGTGATCAAGGAAGTCATCCATTCAACATCAAGCTCTGGCATCCACACACATCCACACAAACACATGCGTACACTACAAACAAAACCCACACCTGCACCAAAAGAGCTGTCAGGCAAAGAGGAGTTGGTACTCTGGACCTAGTAAAAATCCCCGCAGGAGGAGGGGAAGATGCTTCTTGGTATCACGGTAACTCCTCTGAAGGACTGAATCTACAGCTAGTTTCGAGAGCTAAAGAGAAGGAAAGGGAGGTAAGGCTGGTGAGGTAAGTGCAGAGTAGGTCTTGGGCTTTATCTTCAAAGCAGTGCAAAGCCATTATGGTTGATGGTGGCTATGAGTATGTGTGGAGAAAAGAAAAATTCAGATTTAAACCCAGATTTTCAGAAATTTATATGAAGACACTTAAAAGAGACTAAAATGTTAAACTTAAGAGCTTGATTCCTTCTTACCATTTTTTCTGTCTTTTTGTTTGTTGTTGTTTTTCGAGACAGGGTTCCTTTGTGTAGCCCTAGCTGTCCTGGACTCACTTTGTAGACCACAATAACCTTGAACTCACGGAGATCCACCTGTCTCTGCCTCGAGTGCTGGGATTAAAGGCATGTGCCACCACAACCAGCCCATTTTTTCTCTTAATCCATAAACTTTTACCATCTTCTAGTCTGAGCAATTTCACGCCCCTAGCCACCTTCTGACTACCAGATCCATTGAAGGATCATCCCAAAGCTTGTGTGCCTGTACCTCTACTAGGGTTTCCTGGGATCCTGCTCCTTTTAGTGGCTATTGTAGAACTGGGAATCTGTACCCTTGGGGATATGTATGCAAGTGCACATGTACTTTTGGGGGCCAGAAATTGATGTTGAGTGTTTTCCTGTATATCTTTCTCCTTCATTCCTCCTCTCCTTGCCTTTTCTCTCTCTTTCTTCCTCCCTCCTTTCCTCCTCTCTTCCTTCCTTCCTTCCTTCCTTCTGTCTTTTTTCTGTCACTGAAATTTAACCTCACCCATTCAGCAAGACTAGCTTGTTGGGGAGATCTAACTAGGGCTGATTTCAATACTGAGATCTAGTTACCAACTCTTCTGAGTCATTCTCTGATTGGTTGAAAAATGCTGAGGCCTGAGATTCAGCAAAGACAGAGGTAGGTGGAACTAAGGTGTGCGGGCTTCTGAAGCAGAGAGGTAGATGAAGTAGAAGAAGCCTCCAAGGCAAGCAGCTGGAGCAGTAAGAAGGACACACGCCATGGGTTAGAAAAAAGAACTTCATTCCACATGGTCAGGAACATCAGCATAGTGTGGAGAATAGCAGTTCAAGGGGGCGTATGTATATATGGGGTCATAGTTGGGGAATAGAAATAAGGGCTAGCTTAGATGGGCCAAGATTGCTCAATTCAGGCCAAGTCTTGTTAAAATCCATGTGGTGTCTGTGTGTTCATTTATAATGGCTGGTTAAAGATTAACAGTCACTAATCAATTAACACTAATATAAATACTGTTAAACAACTTAATTATTTCTGCACTAGCTAGCCAGGACACTCCAGGAATCCATCCATCCTTCCTTCCTTCCTTCCTTCCTTCCTTCCTTCCTTCCTTCCTTCCTTCTTTCCTTCCTTCCTTCCTCCCTCCTTCCCTCTCCCCCCTCCCTCCCTCCCTTCCTTCCTTCCTTTCTTTTTTTCTGAGACAGGGTTTCTCTGTGTAACAGCTCTGGCTGTCCTGAACTCACTATGTAGACCAGGCTGGCCTTGAACTCCCAGAGACTCACCTGCTTCTGCCTCCCGAGAGCTGGGATTAAAGGTGTGTGCCACCACGCCCAGCCATGAGTCTTTCCTATTCCATCTGCCCAGTGCTAGGATTATAGATAGGGTCATGTCATGCACCACAGCTTTTTATGTGGGTGTTGGGTTTTCAAACTCAGGCCTTCATAGTTGCCTGGCAAGCAGGTCACTGATGGAGGGATCTCCCCACGTGAGGAATTCTGCTTTTCTGACCCATTTCCACATGCCCCAAGACTCATTTTACTTCTCACCTAAAGCAACATTGTACAAAAGTGATATTTCCTGCCAAGCAGGGGTTACCGGGGAAGCCGTCCTGCTAAGAAATCCCCATTGCCCGGTTGAACTCTGGCAACGTTAACTTGATGGCAGCATCTGGGTACAGATGAGTAGACTGAGGGGTCCTGAGGAATGAGATACCAGTCCAAAGTTACCCAGGCACAAAGTTCTAGGCTGGAGGGCAAGAGTTCGTTTCCTGAAAGAGAAATTGTAGAGGCTTCCCAGTTAAGCAGTTTCCTCTGATTGGCTTCCTGCTCCCAGCAAAAGGAAATAGAAACAAATTGAGAAAGGGAAGGAACCTGAAGGACACAACCTTAACATGAAGAAAACTTCTCTCAGGGTGATATGAGAACACATCATCATTCCTCGTGGATTAAACATCCTTCTGTTTAATAACTGACATATATCCATTCCACATGAAGGCTATCAGAAAGTGATTTTTGTCCAGGCATATGAGTTTTGACCATATTTATCCCATGTCCTCCCCTTTGTAACCACTATCTCACGAGACCCCTTCCTACCCTCAGTTTCAGCTTTATTTCCATACGCATGTTTGTCATGATTTACTTATTTATATAAAATCTAGGGTTTGTAAATGAGAGAAAATGTAGTATTTGTCTTTTTGAATATGGCTTCCTTCACCTAACAGGACTGGTTCCATCCATTTTCCTGTAGACAGCAATATCATTCCTCATAGCTGAGTTGTGCATATATGCCACATTTGCCATCTAGGATAACCCACTATTAAAAGGGCCACAGGGAACATGGATGTGTAGATATTGCTAACATTCTGACCTAGATTTCCTTGAGTATATTCCCGGAAGTGGTTACCTACCTCCCCATTAAAAATTCCCACAAAAGTCAATGTTTCAGGGAAAGGAAATACATTTTTCAGTTCCAACTAAACCCCATTTGTCTCCTCTACTTTTTTCATTATGTTTCCTACATCTTGGGTAGAGCTTTTATTAAGATATCTACATTTTACTCAGATAAAAAAATTAAGAAACAAATTACAGCAGAAGATCTAAATTCTAACGTGATCTTAGATCTTTTGGATGCTTTAATGAAGCAGCTCTTGTCCTTTAAAAATCATTACACTGGTGCATGCCTTTAATACCAGCACTTGGGAGTCAGAAGCAAGCAGATCTCTGTGAGTTCGAGGCCAGACTGGTCTACAAAGTGAGTCCAGGACAGCCAGGGGTACATAGAGAAACCCTGTCTTGAAAAAACCAAATAAATAAATAATATTACATTTGTGTATTGTGTGTGTTGTTGGGAGGGGGTTGTTCTTTGGTGCATGTGTGGAAGTCTGAAGAAAACGTCCAGATTTGGTTCTTTCCTTCAACCATGCAGAATCTGGGAATCAAATTCTGGTTATGTGGGTTGGCAGAATTGGCAGAGATATCTACACATCCACATTCCGTGCGGCCCTGCTAACAGTTGACAAGTTAGGGAATTCGCTTAGATGACCCATGTGGCACACAGGTACAACTCAGCTGTGAGGAATGATATTTGCCCGCTACAAGAAAATGAATTGAACTGGAGACTCTGCTAGGTGAAAGAAGGCACGTACACAAAGACAAATCCCACATTTTCGCTCATTTACACATCCTATATTTTATATAAATATGTACAATCACCTTCAGAAAGGCAGCAAATGCCTTTACCTGCTGAGCCATCTTGCCTGTCTGAATCTTGTCTTTCCATACGCAGAAAAGAGCTGCTCCCAGCAGGACAGACGGATCATTGGGGTGTGCCACGGAGAACCTGGCAGTTTTCTTTTACAACTAAAAAGCATCGCCTTAAATAGCACTGGAAAATGCTCTGAGCTTCTCATTTGCTTTTCAAATCATCTAACTACAGTTTCTAATGCATTTATATGGTTTATACATGCTAGGATAAATCCAATCATGTAATAGTTACTTATACGTTTACATTTCTTTATATGTATTTTCTGTTATCATTGAGAGCCTCCCTGAACTTAAAATCTCAGTTCTTGAAATTGTATTCTTTGGGATATTGACTCTTTTACTGTACTGTTAACTTTTCTTCTCACTATTTTTTAAAGTTAGTTTTTAATCTTGTTAGATCATGTTTGAACAAGAATAGCAGTGCATATAATTATATTTCAAAGAACTATGGATATAGTGACAGTCCCTTAACTATAAAACACAATTAAATAGGTTAAAGTAATTCTGCATGTTGGAGATAATTTGATTTTACAATAGTCAGTTCTCAAACAAATGACAAATTATCCAATTTCAACAGGCCAAAAAAAAAAAAAATAAAATCTGTTCCTGAAAATGCTAATAGAACTCAAGTCTGATGTCATTAAATTTTTAAAAAGTGAGGCCACGGTTAAGGATAAGATTTCACAACCCTATTCCATTAATAATAGTATATGGCAAATACTGAAGTAGAATAGCAGCACTATAAAATTTAATTCACAACTTAAAGTAGGAATATCAAAGGGTCAGAAGGCAAAAGAGACAGGGGAGGAGTGGGGTAGAGTCAGAGATAGAGAGCTGCTCCTTCCTCCACTGAATCTCTAGGTGGGAGGCAGACTCATCAGTTTATAAAGGGGTCTGCAGAGAGAGGGGGAAAAGTCCCATGCTAAATCTCTTAGATCAGTTTGGAAACCAGGAATGACAGTTTCGAGGACAGGTGTTTTAGTGCCTTTTCTGGATGCTGTGACAAAACATCTTAGAGGCAAAATTTGAAGAGAGAAGAGTTTGCTTCGGTTCATGGTTAGAGAGTATAGGGCCAGCAAAGCAGCAGGAGTGCTAGGTCACATCACATCTGCATTCAGGAAGGAGGGAGAGATGGGTGCTGGTGCTCAGCTCCCCTCCCCTCCCCTCCCCTTCCTTCCCCTCCTCTCCCCTCTCTTGCCCTCCTCTCCCCTACCCTGCCCTCTCCTCCCTTGCCCTCCTCTCCTCTCCCCCTCCTTGCCCTCCTCTCCTCTCTCCTCCCCTCTCTACTTCCTTGCCCTCCTCTCCCCT